>JAFFZR010025637.1:1237-47479 GCA_018397195.1 Lethrus apterus | reverse complement strand
GTTTAGTATAAGTTAAGGGTAGTACCGCAAAGTATAGTAATTATTATTATTCATCTCATTATTGTAGTCTTAACTCGTATATAATAGAATAAACATACATATAACAAAATGGTCCTTCGAGTTTAATTTAAATAAAAGAATACCCAACAACCCTTCTCATCATTTCGACATCGTTTTTTAGAGGGTCTACTGCAGGAATTATGGCAACGCATCCAAAATGCAGTAGACACTCTAAGAAACGATGTCGAAATGATGAGAAGAATCCAGTTCAATTTTTTACGACGTGTTAATCTTTGCATTCATGCAGAAGGCGGTATATTCTCGAACATTTGTTGTGAATTTTTTCGTTGATTTAATTAAAATTTCTAGTTCGTGTTGAGGGTTATTATTTTTTTCTGCCTAAACTATGAGAAATGACGAAATGGAGCAAGAGACAAGAAATGTAGGTAACATATGTGTCTATCAGCAAAAAAAGTTTCAAAAGTATTCATCAAATAACAAAAAAAGTATGAGTTTCTTAAGATGTGGATGACCATTTTTTGACCACTTACAAAACAAGCAGAAGCAGAAGAGAAAATAACATGCCAAATAATGCTTTCTTTCAGTACAAATCCATATACCAAATTTGGTCCCAATCGCGAAAAGCATTATAAAGTTTTCTCGAAAAACCGATTTCTTTTCAGGAAATTTGTATCCCTCTAGCGGCTAAACGAAGCAACTTTGAATAGAGGTAAGTTGGGTTAAATCGTTCTATTTTGGCCTCAGGAATATGTGTTATTATTTTGTACAGACCTTTCGGGGACACCCCGTATAAAGAAACAAATATCAGAGGACGTAAAGGCGCAAAGGTTAAGATGGTTAGGGCATCTAGAGAGGATGGAGGAAGCAAGGGTACCGAAGCTGGTAAGGACAAACATGAAGGTAGAAGGAAGAGTTTCCAGATTGAGAAGGAAGGCTAAGGACATAAGGCAGTGGAAGGCGATAATCAATCAAGCCATGGGCCAACTTTAATTAATCGCAGATCTAACATGTTATTATTAATTTTCATTACTTACCCTAGAACTCGTATGTTTGTTTCAAAAACGGATACGACGACGTCATTATCAAAAGATACATCCCTTATCACAAGTTTTATTGCATGTTCAAATTCCTCTAGATCACCTAATATCACCAAAGTGTCTAGTGTATCGATTAAAGTTAACGAAAAACTGCAAACGTTAAATAACAATCGTTCATTTCATGTAAATTTAATTAAATTCATCACAATTGCAAACAATGACCCATAATTTTTGTTACTCAAATATACAAATAAGAAAAATTCCCTTGACACAATAAAATTTAGAAAAATTCTAAATATGTATTTTGGCAACTAAGTTGCCATCCTTAGTAGAAAACCTAAGAAGGAAACAATGTTAAATTAGTGTCTCTAGCTATCACCTTGGAAGATTTTTTAAATCAATTAAACTGTAAGTATCCAACCATTAAATTTACTTTTGAAAGGGAAAATAATGAACGTCTACCATTCTTAGATACGTTGGTAATCAGAAAGAATAATAACATAGAAATAGATATTTTCCAAAAAGAAACAAATGTCAACAAATTCATTTCAGCGGATTCAAATCATAAGTTTTCAGCACATAACAGTTTGTTTACGTGTTCACCCGCTACTGACAGGGCGCCACTTGCGAAATGGAGATATGTTGGTTATACACATTTAACAAAGCAATCCATTAGGTTGGCTGCTTCGAACTTATGTAGTTTTCAGCGCAACCGTGACCAATAGCAAAACTAATATTGAAAGAGCGGTAATTTTAAAAAGCATTTTATACATTTTTGTTTCAGCAAAAAATTAAAAGCTTAAAAGCTTGATACGAATATATTACCTAAATGTAAAAAATAACTACAAATTTTCAAACTGTCACAAGCTGTGAATTACAATCTTATTACTCAAGAGAATTAGATAGTTACGAAAGTATTTTTATAGAAAAGAATAGAAGTAATTTACTCAACTCTGACAATGGGCCGATACGCCAGTCCAGCTTATATAAACTGTTGAATTGAATTTTCCCGTTTCGGTTTTCCCCGACCGTTCCATTCTGTTAGTTTTTAAGTGGTATAAATAGAGGTGATTTTTTATTGATGGTCAGTGTTAACCCACTGGTAAAGAGCATGTCTTCAAAGGTGATACTTTAGCTAGAGACACTAATTTAACACTATTTCCTTCTTAGGTTTTCTACTGAGGAGGGCAAAATGCCAAAATGCATATTTCGAATTTTTCTAAATTTTAATGTGGTATTATTAATTCTTTTTGATTTACTCAAATAGTTTTGTTTTTTATTGAATTGATGACAAATAAAAATAAATAAATATAAAAGCAAAGTAATTCAAATTCAGTGTAAGCATTTGTAATATTTCGATTCAAAGTAACTAGTTTTACATACTTTCCGAGAGAATCGTCGATATCTCCCCGATTTGGTGTTAGTCCCCGAAACCTACCGGAACAGCTCAAAGGCATCAATTCATCGGCAGGATAGGCATTTTCCATGTACGCCCAATACGCATGGTAGAACATATCCCTGGCTTCGTCCCTTTAAAAATATACAACCAGAAAATTCGCATTGTCCCAATTGTTTGACATTACCTGAGTCGCAAACGTTCCTGTCGTGTCATCGGTTCGAAATTTTCCGTAGCGAAAATCGCAGAAACCATCAAAATGCACAAAAGCGACGCTCCGGTCGCACGAAGCATTTTAAAATAACTCTCAAATCGTAAATTACGATTTGTCATGAAACCGTAAGCATAACGAATAGCATATTGTCACTTTTATCTATTGAAAATATTATGGAAAGAGGCGATAAGGTCTTATCGCTGAATTAGGTATTTTACGACGTGAGTGACATATAAAACTAATGTTTCCGTACACGGGGCATCTTAGGTTGAATTCCGAACGCGTTTATTCAATAACGGGGAATTTTGACGTTTCCCATGTAAATTTAACCAAAAACACGACGTTTTATTTATTCAAGAAAAGACATTCTCCCCAAACGGCCTTCTTAATGGGCGGAGTTACAA
This sequence comes from Lethrus apterus, assembly GCA_018397195.1. Lineage (NCBI taxonomy): Eukaryota > Metazoa > Arthropoda > Insecta > Coleoptera > Geotrupidae > Lethrus > Lethrus apterus. The sequence continues at coordinate 44,407 of JAFFZR010025637.1, read as the reverse complement.
CTGCAACGATCTCGATTCTGATTGGCCGTTTCGATAAACAATGATGCAATTTCTCGTGCTGTCCAAAAACGATGGTAGAATCGGTATAAACACAACTCAACCGTGATTCATTTTATTGTTACAATTTTACAAAATACAATTTTAAACTTACTTATTACATTAAATTAAACGTCATTTTCATCTTCGCGTTTTCGTTTTAAATTGGCATTATCGACTTCCATGGAGCTCGAACTCGATACATTTTGCGTTATTTGTATCTTGGGTTTCAAGATCGTTTTCTGTGGCATTAGACCACCAGCACTGGTGGTAATTTTCGTTATCGGTTTCGGTATAGTCACCGTTTGTTTGTTAATTCCGAGAGCGTTGGCCCTTTTGATGTAGTTTATGTTTGGTTTGGCGGCGACCTTCATAGCCGGACTGGCATTGGCCATCGAATACGTTTTGTTTGGTTTCTTTTGAGTGCCTTTCAAGGCATAATTGCATGAAGATAAACAATGACGGTCGGGTGGTAGGCGAAGCCCACAATGTGGTTTTATCAACGGTAAAGGACTGCTGTTTTTCGTTCGTGCGCATTCTAAAAGGACGTCGCGAGATGGTGGCATTGTGAATGTGCTTTCGGCAGATAACTTTAAAGCTAAACGGACGTCGTCCAAATCGATGAATTTCTTTTTAGAATTGTTAGCAAATTGTCTTGCTTCTTCTAATGTCGCGGTGCCATAACGATACACGAATTCTGTGAGTTGAACTATCGTTTTTGGTTCGTAAGCTGTTATTCCCATTTCTTTCATTATCGCCGTTATTACTTGACCATCTTTCGGTATATTTTTTGCTTGGTTTAATTTCGCTTTATCTTTATCAGACATATTTCTAAATGCTATTTATTTGTAATACAACAAAAAAAACAAGAGTATTTTAAGGTTACTTCTAAATTGACATTTACAACATATCAACATACCATCATATTTGTTAGAAATGACATCGAATAGAATTTGTCGCGGTGAGATTTACATACTTCAGTTTTAATCATGGAAATGAAATAATGATCAAAAATTTTTTTCAGAGTGAACGTTTCAATTAATTGTGACAATATTTTTGTTTAAATGTAACATAAAATTAAAGTAGCATTTTTATATGGACTTAACGTTGGTTAGAAAAAAAAAAAAACGTTGTTGTCAAATTGATTGTCAATTATCGATGTTTGGTTATAATTTTTGTAAAATACGCTTCTTAACGTAAAATGCGACAACAAATAAATCGATGATTTTAAAATCGAAGTGATGGGAGGTTATGTACGGATTTCACGAATTTTAGGGGTCCTCGTAGCCGTTATGTTGAAAATTTGGGCATATTCGGGCTTTGTACTATTCGTTTGTTTCGTTTTGTATTACCTTTACGGTGGAATAATTGCCTTTTTATTGTTGATATTCGCCATCACAGGTAATCCCAAATCCAATATAAACTGTTTATTCATCAGAAGTGGTTTCAGGTATCATCTATCATGCCGAAGACAACTTTTTGTTTAATCCCGACCTGCCGAGTCATTCCAGGGTGTTCGTCCCAATACCTTCTATGTACAACCTTCCATACGAAAACGTCCAAGTACGGTGTCCTGATGGCACGTCTTTAAACATGTTTTTCATACAGCAACCTCTAGATAGGCTTCGCCAATCACCTACTATTGTATTTTTCCATGGAAATGCGGGAAATATGGGACACCGTTTGCAAAATTGCGCTGGGTTGTATCACAATTTGCATTGCAATATATTACTGGTGGAATACAGAGGATATGGATTATCCGAAGGAACTCCTTCAGAAAATGGTTTGTACATGGATGCGAGAACCAGCCTAGATTATTTATACTCCAGGAATGATATTAATCATTCGGAAATTATCGTTTTTGGACGCTCATTAGGTACTAAAGATTTTGTGTAATCATCATATTATCATTGTTTTTAAGGTGGTGCTGTTGCTATTGATTTAACGAGTCGACCCGAATACGCCGAAAAAGTTTGGTGTGTGGTCGTTGAAAATACTTTCACTAGTATTCCAGACATGGCTAAAGTTTTATTACAGTGGAGGCTACTTAATTATTTACCGTTACTTTTTTATAAAAACAAAGTAAGTATGTACGATTATCAAATTAGTTCATGCTAAATTGAATATTTTTTAGTTCCTTTCGATATACAAAGTCAAGCATTTGCGCGTTCCGGCTTTATTTATATCAGGTATGTCAGACAATCTTGTCCCACCGAGAATGATGTCGGAGCTTCATAAACGTTGTGGAAGCACAAGAAAACAGTTGTTACAACTCCAAATGGGAACACACAACGATACCTGGACGTTAAATGGTTACTACCATTCGTTAGCGGTTTTTTTACAAAATTGCCGATTACAAAGTTTGGAGAATCATAACCAGTATTCGCAGCCAAATGAACAAACGACAGAGATCAGCATATGGAACAATGTTGAGACCATTTGATGACAGTTTGTTAATTTAGTTGAATTCAAATTGTGCATCCAGTGCCATTGTGTTTTGTGTATAGATTTTCGAAGTTGTGTACAGCTCATGTTGATCTAGTCCAATTTTGTCGTCGGTTTCACGATCTCATAAGTCAATAAATAAATGCGTAATATCATGAAAATTGAAGTCATTGAGTTTACTTTGCAATGATATCGTTTTAATTGTAAACAATTTTTACTGTATATACATTTTACAATTTTTTTTTTTTTTAATTTTTCATTCTAGATTTAAGTTTGTATTTGATTATTTTGGATATAAATGAATTGTTGATTATAAGGAAATGTACAATATTTTAAATAAATATTGTTTATAATATCGTGCAATCATTTTGATTTTTGCTTTTCCCGGCTATTTCCAAGTGATACACCATACTGAGAATGATTTGATGGGATCAAATGTAATTTTTTAGTGTATAAAAGTGAAAAGAGTGAATGTAGAAGAAATAGATAAGAAAAGAAGATCAAGGAAATAGAATAACGAGGTGTGTGCCAATAAAAGCTTTTTTTTAATAACTATTATATTGTTATTGTGAGTGCAGATTTTCAAATTCATAAATTATGACGTATGTGCAAACAACTATTGATTCAACTATAGTCTTAAAAGGTCAAAATTTGAATTTGTGTAATACGTCGATAATATAACAACCTGTAAATTTTAAACGTAATTTTAAATTCTTAAAACCTTTTTGGAATATTTCAATTTGGTCAGTGATTTCGTTATTTAATTTATAAATGTGATACGTTCACTTAAAATATAGTAATTTCAGTTAATTCCGCATTTTAGTTTTATCGATTATTTCGTTACAGTGATAACCGCTCCCCACCGTTGCCTGTCAAACAAGTCGTTGTCGTTGTCAAAAAGTGCACTTCGTTTTTTAATCGTGTTTACATTTTTTAACGTTTAAATATAAGTAAAATGTACGATTATCGGTAAGTTTCCAGGGAAAGATGAGCGTGTTCGGCGATTTCCAACAAGTGTGGCTGCAGAGATTCCCTCAAAGTGATCTGCCCGCTCGTTGGGAGGAAGACGTACGAGCAAATCTAGCGAAGCACAAACAAACGGTTACGACACTCAAAGAGGAACTCGAAAAGGAAGAAGTTTACGTCGAATATCTCGAGAGATTGCTCTCGGATATTGAGGAACATAAGAGAAAAATCGAAAGTGAAAAGGGCGAAAACGTCTCCGAAAATAAAGATGCAAATAATGATAATTCCTTATCTAAGGTGTGTAAATATTGCCTTACAGGAAAGGTTGTATATTTCAAACAAAAAAAATATATAATCAGATTATCAATTGGTAACGTAGGAATCACATTTGAAGGGTCATGACTTTTCAAACATGATTCAATTGTTGTTGGTAAATATCAGATTATTGATAAGACTGAATTTTTAGTTAGATTATGTTTCCTATCATTAATTTTTTTGTTAACTGGATGACTCACCGATTTTACATAAAATTGTGTATTTACACTATATATTTTCCAAGAATTTCAAATATCAATAGGAAATGATACTGCATCATTTACATACAATACAAATATTATTATTATTATTATTAAATATTTATTCATCAAAACATAATGAATTTTCCATGTCAATTAATATTAGTTGTTAGTCAAAAAAAATTTTAAATGTAACTTGCAGCATAAGTCTGAATTTATTGTGCCTATTGCGCCGCCAATCGAATCACCCGAAAATGAAAATACCGTTAACAAATGCATCACAGAGCTATCGGCCACCATTAATGACATTCAATTAACCTCAACGAACAGAGAATCATTCACCGAAACCAAGACTCCTATGATTAACGATCCAAGTAGTTTTGTTACTGTCATAAAAGTCAATGGATTGAAATCATCCGAAATCGAACAACCACCTACTCCAGCAATCAGACCACCAAAGTACGTATTACAATTTGTATATATTTTCGTCCTTCCTTTATTTGTATGTCATATAATACTAACTTTGCAATTTTAGACCTCCAATCAAACCACGGTTGCGTAATAGTAACTCACAACAAGATGAAAGCCCGGGAAGAACAAGTAGTATCGAGTCACTTAGATCGATACAATCTTCAACTGAACAACTTTCAGCCAATGATGAGCCATTTTATGACATCGTTGCTTCTGATGAAAATGCTATGATCAAAAGTAACGATTTAATATTGATTATCATAAAATAAATTTTTGAATTTTTAGGTATCGATTCCAGTACTGAAAATGTATTTACAATGGCCAACACCCTGCCAATGCCTGCAGCTAAACATTTACTTCGTAACACCTCAATAGAACCACAGTCACCGGAACCATCATCAAATTATGTCAACATAGAATATTTCTTAATGTAAGTGCTTTGAAATACTATAGAGAAACAGATAGGAATGTAAATTAAAAAATTTTTTTTATTAGAAAAGCAAGTGCTGATGCTGATAGTAGTGATGATGATGAAGATGTCCCCGTTTTACGTAAAAATATAGATGATGGTTCTTATGCGAGTTCGAGTTCACTTGAATCTTCGACACCAGCCTCAAGGAGGAAGTACAGTCAGGTATAAAATATTGATGCGATACAATTGACATGATAGTTACAAAATATTTACATTTTAGAGTAGTACAATTTCTACCGAGTTAAAAGTTGATGAGGATAGGTCCTCAATGTATAAAACTATGCTCCTGGACATTATAGAAAGTGAAAGTAATTACGTAGACTGGTTGCACGTTTTAAAGCAGGTAATGATTACATCGGTTTAAATAATTTCAATTTTAATTTTTGTAATATTTCAGTACATGAAAGCGATAAAAGCAACAGTCAACACCTCCCAACCAGTATTATCACAAGTCGATTTCGAAACAATATTTTATAAAATCCCCGATCTGTACATTTTACATTCCAATTTCTTAGAGAATTTAAAACGTCACGCTTCAAAATGGGACACGAAAATCGGCGATTGTTTCAAAAACATGGCTTTAAATTTAGAAATGTACGGAGCGTTTCTGGCAAATTATGGGAGAGCAATTGATACGGTGAGAAAATGCAGTGCGGCAAATACTCAGTTTGCCGAAATAACCAAGTCAATAACATGTAAGCAAGTCTCTGGTCCCCCTGTTTCTCTTGAAGATTTATTGCACAAACCGGTGGCACGAGTGCAAAAGAACGCTTTGAGTCTTCACGATTTATTAAAATTCACGCCGAAGTCCCATCAAGATTACAACAGCTTAAAAGAGGCTTTGCATTTAACGAAATCGTTTCTAGATCAATACAACATAATCCAAACGAAAACCATGTTTCCCGTAAGTTGAAAAAAAATGATGAATATGTTGTTTAATGTTGAATTTTTAGACAAATGATCGAGCTCAACGTCGTCTAGTCAAAAATTCCTTCATCGTTGAGTTTGTTGATAATCATCGTAAGCTGCGCCATTTGTTTTTGTTTAATGATGTTATAGCTTGCGCCAAATACAAGGTAAAATTGTTAAAAATGAAATTTTGTGTTTAATGAGATTTTACAGTCGTCAGGTAAGAATGAAAAGTACACTTTCGAATTGAAGTGGTTTATACCCGTCGAAGATATTTTAATCATCGATGAGAACATGGCGAACAACCACGAGGTATCTTCAGCTAGTATAGTTTCTTTAAAATCACAAGCTTCAAATGTGAGAGATCAAATACGTCATGAAGAAAGAACATCGGAAGATAAGGTTTGATTGGAATTCGTCGTTGGTATGAATAAATAATTTTTTTTTTAGAAAATTCGTTTGAGTCGTGGTTTAGAAAAGTACAAAAAAAGATTGTTGGAATTGGAGAGCCAACTGGTACTTGTTTCTCCAAACATAATGTTTAAAATTCGTAACAAACACGTACAAAAACCGTACATATTTTTCTTATCGTCTGAATTTGAATGTACACAGTGGATTGAAACTATCCACACTTTGCAACATACAAGCAAGCCGCCTGCTCCGAGCAATAGCAATTTTAGTATGTTTGAACTTCAAACGTGGATTACTGCCTGCCGTACATACTTAATACCAAATATGGGATCGTATTTATTAAGAAGTGGACACGATGAATGCTTATTGATAGGAGATCTCCAAATTACTATACATGAATTGCATGGATTAGAATACATTGCAGGTTAGTTTACATATACAGGTGTTCCACCAGCAGGGAATTCCTCAATAACTCGTAAACAGTGACAGGATGTTTTGTAACTGTAGTATAGACGTCAATTTTTTTTTTTAAATACAAATCCCCCAATATTATTGTATATTATAAGTGCTTTGATTTTTATTAAGCATATCCTATGTCTGTTTCTTCTACATTTCAAGTTATTATGGTTTTTATTAAGTTTTCTTTATTCCGGTTGTATTCTTAGCAGGTGACCTATATGTAATAATATATGAGTTGAAACCATATTTATAATTCATTATTTTCAGATTTGTATATATGTATAGAAGTTGATTTTTATGGTCATTTTTTTCGACAAGCAAAAACGAAAACGATAACAAACTCCATCATCCCCGATTGGAATGAATCTTTTACGTTGGATTTGGAGGGTTGTGCGAATTTACGCATTTTAATTTATCGCGATAACGGTTCACATTCCACATTGTTCGGAAAACACACACATCCGTTGACTAGAACATGGCTAGCTGAAAACGCCGAAACCAAATTCAAAATCAATCAATATGAATTGCGCGTTGGGTTGAAGTTTCATCCCAACGAGGTTAGTTTACGAAGAGTGCCTACTGGAAAGACTGGTGCACTTTTCGGTGAAAAAATTCAAGGCGTTTGCAAGTCAGTTTTTACTGAAAGTTATGTTTGTAATTTTGAAAATTAATTTTCTAGGAGACAAAAGCGTAATATCCCATTTATTGTGTCTGCTTGTATTAGAGAAGTTGAGCGAAGGGGGATGAATGAAGTAGGAATTTATCGTGTTTCTGGATCGACGTCCGATTTGCAAAAGCTTAAAAAATCGTTTGAAACTAGTATGTGTTTAAATAAATTTTTCTTCATTTACAACTATTGGTTTTTAGATTCTTACGAAGCAGAACAACTTTTAAAAGAAGTAGATATACATTCCGTTACAGGTATATTAAAGTTATATTTGAGGGAATTACCAGAAGCGTTGTTTACCGATAAATCATATTCGACTTTAATATCGGCTTATAACGAGACTAGTGGTAATAATCGTGAACGTATTTTGAGGTTAAACAATTGCCTTGCTGAGCTGCCACGTGAAAACAAAGAAACCATCACATTTATATTAGATCATTTAATTAGAATAAACGAACATGAAAATGACAACAAGATGTCTTTACACAATTTGGCTACTGTTTTTGGACCGACTCTTTTGAGACCGGGTGCAAAACACGATGCAATAAAACAAAAAGATCTCTTAGCAACTGGAACTGCCGATGTTATGGCGCAAGCAGGTATACTGTTTTGTTACTTGCACGATATCAGTTCAACAAAAAAGGATTGTTGACAAAAATCCCTTGATATATTAGTATAAGCACCATTCGTACTTGAATGCATTAAATAGACTGATTTTCAGTAACGTAGAACCTTTCAAATAAGCAAAGCTACATATATCTTTTGTAATGTATTATTTATATAAATTTAGAAAATTCAGACTGGGAAAATTTTAAAGGTATTTAGCTTCAAAATCTATCCAGTATTTTATAAAAGATGTGTAATTACATGTTAAGTGTGCAGCTTCACGTAATAAAATAAAAAAGTATTTAGAATTCTACAAGTATTTTTACAAATTTTTACAGACATTTTTATTACGTGATTCTGCTTTTTAAAAACAATAGAAATGTTTTTTTATTTATCGCGCAGTTCAGGATTATTTGTAAAATTGTTTTATTTCGCCTCGAATGGAATTTGTTCATCTACATTAATAGTAATGTAAGTATAATGTGTTTTACCATGCTATTATTAAATAGTGTTACAGTGTTGTATATATATTTATAATATATTGTAATATTCCTCAAGTGTTTTATTAGAAAAATGTTCAGATTTATTTTTATTTTTGAAAAGTTGTACTTACCAGGCGTTAAAAACCGTACTTACCATATTATTACAATAAAATTTATATCAGATAATAAATAATAAAATCTAATTTAATCATTACACTAGGAATATATATATATTAATTTATAAATTTCATTTTGTACATTGTAAAGTAAATAGAAAAGATGTATAACCACAATTTAAATAATTTCCCGATGACTATCACAAAAAACATTTTGAATCGTGATGGGTTTTTGCTTAAGCTAATAAAATAAAGAAACATATTGCAAGAATATATTTTACTCAGTTCAAGTCTCTATCTTCTAAGTACTTATATTCAAAAGTAAAACCTTCTTTTTTCCGTTGGCCCCACTTTTCATAATCGAAATATATATACGTGCCCTGAAATCAAATCGTTTCAACGATTAACATTACCAAGTACGTCACGTACTAACCTGTTCGAATTCCTCATTGATAATTTTAGGCTCCTCGTGCCTCTGAAACCACATCATGTACTTCGTATGGAATCTCCAACTTTGCTTTTTGAGAGCTTTCGCGGCCAAATATTGAGCTTTTGTACCTTCCATGTAATAAAATACAAAAAATAACGTCTCGGTGCCGAGACGTTGGTAAAATTCGAGTGTGTCGGAGTGCGGTAATGGGCTCTGTATGTAATAGTGCGGTGTGTGATATTGATTCCTCGGCAAATATGTTCTCGATCTTTCCGAATCGGCAGGATTCGGCATGTGATAGAAAGCGGCTTCCATCATTTGGAACTGTGCTTGGTGTTCTTTTAATAACGGCACGGCTCCTAAAGGAGCCACACCAAGTAAAGGTGGTATGTGTGCTTCCGACTTTGCCGTGTTTTGTATCTTATTTGACGATTCAAGCATCACTTGATTACTATCCAAACCAGCTCGATCGATTACTTGTTGTGCAATTTTTTTTAACGTTGACATACCATCAATCTATAAATATTTAATAATATTTAAGAAACAAATACAATTTATTATTACCTTGTTTTCTAAAATTGGGCCGTTCATTATGGGCTGTGGTAAGTTTTGTAATGTCTCATTTGTAGGAAGCGGTGAAGTTCGACTGCTCACACTTGAAACGGGACTCGTGCAGTTGTTTGGGACATGTTCGATCGTATTCACTGGTTTTACGATTAAGTTTATTGTTTGAATCGTCTGGAAAGTTCTTGCTTGGTAAGTAACATACCACTTATTTGTTTAAAAGTGTTTAATGTTATCAAGCGATAAGTGTATAGAATGTCTAAACAGTTGGTTCATAGGAACAACTTTAGATAACGAATTCAATTGTATATATGAGGTTGTTTGTAAATGAAAACTGATAATCTTTTGTTATTAGTAAAGTATGTGAACAAAGAAAGGACATAACACCTTGGGGGAAGTACCGAAATCAAAATACTTGTATATTTAAATGAAAAGGTATAACTCACCGGTCCAGATGGTAGGACTTGATGTTGGTGGACTGTCGTTGTTACAATATGTGTCGTCGTCTGATTATTTGATGATATTACAGACACCGGAACACTATCGACACTTGCTGCAATAAATTCAACTTTAAATTGACAGGTTAATTTTCAATCAAAGTAAAATTAGTTACTTGTGGCAGGTTTGGAAGAGGTGTTGTTTGCAGCAACTGCAGCAAAATTCCCCGTCATAGAGACGGGACAAATTGGCGACGGATTATCTCTCGATGATGGTTTACTTGGTGTACTACTCACTATACTTGGTTTGTTGTTTGGTGTCGATATCGTGCTATTGCAGCTAGAGTTCAAAATCGAATTCGTACTGCTGTTCATCGTCGTACTTGACGCTCGCACCGCCGTCGGTTTAATTGGCTAAAAATAAAATTTTTAAATTTTATCACAAAAAGAAAATAACTTACTTTATTGTATGTGCTTTTCTTTTCTTCGTTCAAACTATCGCTGGAATGATTATGTGGAGGTAAACTCAATGAAGGCGATGGTATCGGCGATGACCCAGATATAATCGACGTAGGCGTCCCACCAGTTTCATTGCTGTCTGTTGTAGCTGATGATGGCAAACCAACCCCTGATAATTCAACGTCGTCCAATCCTATAATATCATCATACAGATAATCATTCTCTTCAAAGCCGGGTTCTTGCGATGAATCAAGATAAAAATCCACGTCTTCTTGTATTCCTTTAATCTACGAATAATTCGTCAAATCAAACACTAAAACGATAATTTAACTTACCTGTTGTACTTCAACTGACATATTATCCAACATTCGCAATAACGTTTCAAGCTTTTTTATATGAAACCTGTGCCTTTCAAGTCGATTTTTGTACACGTCCATTCTTTCTTGCTTGTCCTTATCTAATTTTTTTTTCTTATTTACTAATAACGATTCTATTTCACACTCAAATGTATCACACTTAAAAGAAACGATTGATTCCAATTTACTTGAGTTTGATTTTATCAAATTTCGACTTACTTGAATACTTAACGTATTTATGGACTGATTTAACCAATTTTGTATTTCCTCGCGTTCTTTTTGCGCGGGATCCAATTTTTGTGCTGCACCTAAACCTTCTTTTGAGTATGCTTTCGTTTTTGTCTCTCTTTCGACAACTTTAAACTTTTCCATTTGCTGCAAAGCACATAAATGGGTCATTTAACAGCAAAAATTAAAAAGAACCAACCTGTTCGATGAGTTTCCTATTTTCCATCAAGATACTTTTATCTTTGATTTCGGCAGATGCGATCCAACTTTTAATTTGATCCCGTAGCCTTTGAAGCTTTTTAATTTCTTTTTTGAGATCAGCTTCATATTTCTCTTTTTGGTTTGCGTTTGTCGCGTTTTGTACTTTTTGCCAGATATCATGAAACGTTTCAACACCTTCCGTTACTTTCTTTAAACATCGATCTATTTCACCTATAAAAGAAATTGGTGTCCAAATTTATTAGATGACAAGTATTTTGACATTTGGTTATATTTTTAGCTTATCGGTAACATGTGGGCTTTCTTATAAAAGGAATTCGTTGAAATACCGTTATGTATTTGGAATACATTTTTGTGTAGCATATAGATCAATTAGTAACCAATTGGCATCAATGTTTTTACTAAATGCCAAGCTTTATTTAAATTTTCGACCAAATGGGGCTTAGGGACGCATGGTTTTATTTACGAAAACGCGAAGGTTTTAACGGTACACGAGTATTTACCTTGCAATTTTCTACTTGCAGCCATGTCTGAGAAGGATTTTTTGTCAATTTGTCCTCATAGTATTTCTTCATTTACCATACGTTTAAGGTATCCAAAATCGTAGCATGTATGTATTAAGCAATAATTACACAAGCACCATAAACACATTAAGCGAAAGTTAATTAATAAATCCTAGAAGTGTCTAGAAAACTAGCAAAACACAACAGTGCACAATCGCTTTTATCTTCGTTTTGGTAAAACTACCAACAATGACAAATTAAAATTACTAAATAAAGGTGTTCTTTGAAGGAAAGTATAAAAAATAATACAAAATATTTCATGGAATTTTTAGTTATTTCTGAAATTTTACAAAATGTGAAATATTAATGTCAAGCGATCTGAATTTTTAATTCAATCGTAATCATATAAAATAATATGTCAAAATTTAATTCGAATTTATAATTAACTTTTGGTATCACTGGGCGGTCTGTGCGTTCTTCACTTTAGCGGGAAGTAATTTTGGTTATGTTTTTCTCGACGATAATTTAGAAAATATCGTTTAAAAAATGTTACAGTCAAGCATAACGTAAGTAATAATTACCACAATTATTATTTAAACAAAATCTTAAAAACAATTTCAAATTTTTATTTTAGTTCATTTTTCACAAGAACTGCGCAAAAACCAAGCTCGGAAAATTCAAACGAAACTCGGTACGTAACAATACATTAAAAAAATGTTTTTAACTCGTTCTATACAAAACGTTAACCTAATTCGAGTAATCGTAATTCCTAAGTTACATATACTAAATGATTGTTTACGTACTGTTAGAAAAGTTCAAGACTGTGCCACCATCAGTACTACATCGATCGAAAAAAGAAAGCGAGACTCAAGCAGTGATGCCTCTGATACACTGTAAGAATTAAATTCTTTAGTTTTGTAATTTTCATGGATTTTTAGGTTGGACACGTCAAAATCCAAATCCGAACGAAAAAAATGTATGTATGCACAAATGGAATCGTAAATTAACTTATCTAATTGATTTTTAGCAAAGAAAGTTAAATCTGGAAAGAAAAATGCATCACAAATATTAAACACATCGTCATATTCAGAAGATGATGTTATAGTTACGAAAAGGAAAAATATTATACATTCAGATAGTGATTCATGTGATGAAAACATTGTAAAAGTTGACGTGGTTTTAAACGAAAATGTTGAATTTTCAACAAATATCAAACACGATGAAATTAAAATAGAAAAATCAAAAGATAACAAAAATACCGTACAGCCTTTCTTTAGTGAGTATTTTAAGCAAAAGTTTATTTGTTATAACATTTTTTATTTTAAGGTTTATCAAATATAAAAAATGAAAACAAAACTGAGAATCTCATTTACAATCCTAATTCAAGTCGATATCATCCAATTGACGATGCAACTTGGAAATTTGGAGAAAAGTAACTACCAAATAATCTAATATTTTTTTTCCCATTTATTTGCATTCATACAATAAACAAATGTTGTGGTTGTGGTAGTTCCCTTTAATAGAATAATTAACATCTAATTAATTTTAACTTTGGAGTACAAGAACTATATACAATACATGAAACCTAAAATCTAGTAATAAGGTCATATGGTGTGTGTCGCTTGAGTCTTTGCTGTGTGATAAGATTTAGTGCAAAAGTAGCGGTCAGCAAGGTAAGATTTGAAAAGGAGGAAATAGGGAAGCGAAAGCGGTAATACTTTTCTGAGTTTATATAGGAGTATATAGGACTCCTTATTTATCTTTTTGGCGGCTTTTCAGAGGGAATATTCTGTTGCTTCTATTGGTGTTAAGTTTCTTATGTAGTAATCTATACAATTGTTTTTATGTTCGTTAAGAATAAAATAATCTAATATACGTTAATTTACGTTGGATTTTTAGGGTGCCCTATTTGGCTTTAGCGAGGACGTTGGAGGAAATCGAAAATGTGTCTGCTCGTTTAAAAATGATTGAAATTTTAAGTAATTTCCTACGGTCAGTCATTGTATTGAGTCCTCTCGATTTATTGCCGAGCGTATATCTCTGTCTCAATAAATTGGGACCGGCGTACGAAGGTACTTTTCAAAAGTTAGAAAATAAAAAGTTTTAAAACGAAATTTTAGGTTTAGAATTGGGTGTAGCCGAAACTAATCTAATGAAAGCGGTGGCTCAATCAACGGGTCGTACGGTAGCTCAGATTAAAGCTGATGCGCAAGCCACTGGTGACTTGGGTATCGTCGCCGAGCAATCTCGTAACAATCAGCGTATGATTTTTAAACCGGCTCCGTTGACTGTACGTGGAATTTTTGAAAAATTGAGAGATATTGCGAAACTGTCTGGACAGGCTGTGAGTTTCTGATTGGTCGAGTCGAATTTTTGAACGTTTGTTTTTAGTCGCAAGGCAAAAAGGTGGAGAAAATACAGGCGATGTTTGTGGCTTGCAAACATTCCGAAGCTAGATTTTTAATAAGATCGTTGGCTGGGAAGTTAAGGATTGGACTGGCTGAGCAGTCTGTATTGCAAGCGTTGGCTTTGGCTTGCGCGTTAACTCCACCTAATCAGTCGTATCCACCAGATGTGTTGAATGGATCAAAAGGGATGTCTTCAGAAAGTTTTAAAAATAAGTTGGATGAGCTTGCTCTGATATTGAAAACAACTTATTGGTAGGTTACACATATAGTTATAAGTAAACTTTGTTTTCGTGTGCACTCGCTTCTGACTGAGCGCCACTTGCGAAATGGACATATGTTGGTAATACACATTAACAAAGCAATCCATTAGGTTAACTGCTTAGAACTATGTAGTTTTCAAAAAAACACCAAAAAGAGGCTATAAAAATTAAAAGGAAATAGTTCCAAAATTGACATTAAAAGCTGTGAACATAGAATCGATTGTTTTAATATTTCAAAATCGCAGTTCACGCTGATGCATGTGGCGCCCTGTCAGAAGCGGGTGAACACGTAAACAAACTTTGCCCCGCCTCCTTCAATTGAAGTTACCATTATAGCTATATGTGTTGTGTGGTCAATTATAAAATTAAATTAATTTAACAATTTTTCTTTAAGTGAATGTCCTAATTATGATTTAATTATACCGGTCTTGTTGAAAGAAGGTATCGAAAATTTACCCAAACATTGCAAATTAACACCAGGAATACCTTTAAAACCAATGTTGGCACACCCAACGAAAGGGGTGCAGGAAGTTTTACAAAGATTTGAGGGATTAAAGTTTACATGTGAATGGAAATATGATGGAGAACGGGCTCAGGTGTTTATTTTTTCCCTCAAACTTTTAATTCAAAATCTAAAGTTATCACGTCACAATTTTAGATCCACATCAACGAAGATGGTGAAGTCACCATTTACAGCAGAAATCAAGAAAACAACACAACAAAGTATCCAGATATAATCTCACGTTTGGATAATTGCATCACCGATAAAGTGAAATCGTGTGTTTTGGATTGCGAAGCCGTAGCATGGGACGTCGAAAAGAAACAAATCTTACCATTTCAAATATTAAGTACACGGAAACGAAAGGTTTAGATTTTAAATTTTGTAAAATTTGTATACATGTCAATTTATAGGACGCGAACGAAGCAGATATAAAGGTACAAGTCTGTGTTTTTATGTTTGATTTGTTGTATTTGAACGGTGAGCCGTTAGTTAAAAAACCTTTTTGTGAACGTCGTTTGATGTTGAGGTCCCATTTTAAAGAACATGAAGGACAATGGTGTTTCGCGACGTCCATGGATACGAAAACAATGGAAGAGGTACAAGAATTTTTAGAAGAGAGCGTTAAAGGTATTTACAGAATTTTAAATTATTTAAATTAAATTCCACTTTCAGGAAATTGTGAAGGTTTGATGGTGAAAACTTTAGAAGAAGAAGCAACCTATGAAATAGCGAAACGCTCAAGAAATTGGTTAAAATTAAAAAAAGATTACTTAGAAGGTGTGGGTGATACGTTAGATGTCGTTGTGATCGGTGGGTATCTCGGCAAAGGTAAAAGAACGGGTACCTATGGTGGATATCTTTTGGCATGTTATGATAAAGACAATGAAGAATATCAAAGCATCTGCAAGGTAAAATCACATACAAATTAAGTTGTAAGCCTAATTATTTTGTAGATAGGAACTGGTTTCAGCGACGAAGCTTTACAAACACATTCAGAATTTCTCAAAAATCATTTGATTCCACAACCAAAATCGTATTATCGATATGATATATCACATGAACCAGATCATTGGTTTGACGCCGTACAAGTCTGGGAAATTAAATGTGCTGATTTATCTTTGTCTCCTGTTCATAGAGCCGCTTTAGGAATTGTAAATATTTACGGTTGTGTTTAGTTTAAAGTTCATGTATTTTTTTTTAGATTGATCCTGAGAAAGGTATATCGTTAAGGTTTCCACGATTCATTCGTGTGCGTGACGATAAGACTGTCGAAGAGGCCACATCGGCTCAACAAGTCGCTGATATGTATTGCAACCAAGATCAGATTAAAAATCAGTCTGGAAGTAAGGTCAACGAAGAGGATTTTTATTAAATTTATTTTGCCCGTATACAATAAATATTAAATATAATAGCTTATTTTATATGAGTATTGTTGATTGCGTCGATTGCGTCTGTTATTAAAACCAAATTCCCGAATGAGTCACATATAAATTGTTGCTAATTTCATTCATCTATGAGAACCAACCTTGGTGGATTAAAGGAAATGTAAATTCGCTAATGTGATTAATAAATTAGGTCACTTGATACGTATTTCAGTATTTATAAGCTGTTGGAAGGTTTCAATGCATTTAATAACTAAATTTAAAACTTAAGAATAATTGATTAATGGTAACTTAACACACACAAAATCCCTAACGTAACTATGAATCTGTTATTAAATAAATTAATCGTAGAAATCTGTGGAAAATATTACGTAAAAATGATAAGAAATTTTAGTGTTCAAATCTGACAGCGTCTTAATTCATCGTTTGAAACGTGGGTGCCTATTTCTTACGTTTTTATGGTGACTTTTAGTTGGCATTGAAATGAGTGTTCAAAACTGCACGTTGTTCAGGACGTTCATCAGCGGGCTTTGTTCGTCATTTTGTGCCGTCGGTTTCTTGTGTAAAAAAAGGGTTAGTTTATGAAGGTTTATAGACGTGTGTACGAATACTTTTTATCAAAAAGGGACTAATAAAACTGTGTTCTTGTGTGTCCGATGTCTAGTGCTGAAATCGTAGACAGCTCCGTCGATCCTCCAGCAAAGAAACGGAAGCTTGAATCGGTGACTACATCCACAGATATGGCGAACAACGAAGCCGGTGCTTCATCTCCAAAAGGGGCAGAAATCGACGAAGGACTTTATTCGAGGCAACTGTACGTTTTGGGACATGACGCGATGCGTCGCATGGCAGCCAGCGACGTTTTAATATCCGGTTTGGGTGGTTTGGGCGTCGAAATCGCCAAAAACGTAATACTCGGTGGTGTGAAATCTGTCACTTTGCATGATGAAGCTTTTTGTACTATCTCCGATCTTTCATCGCAATTTTACCTCACCGAAGAAGATGTCGGTAAAAATCGCGCAGAAGCCTCCTTTAAACAACTTTCCGAACTCAACATGTACGTTCCAACGAAAACCTACACAGGCCCCCTTACCGAAGACATCATTAAAAAATTCAGAGTCATTGTCTTAACAAACAGTTCTCTAACTGAGCAACTACGTATCAGTGAGATCACACATGCAAACAACATTGCGTTAATCACTGCCAGTACCAAAGGATTATTTGCGCAAATATTCTGCGATTTTGGACCATCGTTTACTGTAGTCGACGTCAATGGAGAACCTACAGTTTCCGCAATGATTGCCGATATATCTCGTGACAAAGAAAGTGTTGTAACATGCATCGATGATACAAGACATGGAATGGAAGATGGTGATTATGTCACATTTTCAGAAGTACTTGGAATGACCGAATTAAACAATTGCAACCCGATCAAAATAAGAGTTTTGGGACCATACACTTTTAGCATTGGTGACACGAGTGCTTATTCAAAGTATGAACGTGGAGGCATCGCTTCACAAGTTAAAATGCCCAAGACTTTATCGTTTAAACCACTTAGTGAAGCCATAAAAAACCCTGAGTTTGTTGTCACTGATTTTGCAAAATTCGATCATCCACAACAATTGCATTTGGCTTTTGGTACTTTACATAAGTATGTTGAGAAACATGGTAGTTTGCCAAAACCTTGGAGTGATTCTGATTCAAATGAATTCTTAGCATTGGCTAAATCGAGCTCTGTTGATGGTGGGAATGACAATGAAATTAATACACAGCTATTGGATACTTTTGCAAAGACATGTTCGGGCGATTTGAGCCCCATAAATGCTACTATTGGAGGTGTTGTTGCGCAAGAGATCATGAAAGCTAGTTCTGGAAAATTCCATCCAATTTATCAATGGTTGTATTTTGATGCTATTGAATGTTTGCCAAATGGTGGAAGTGGAATTACTGAAGAACAAGCAAGTGCAACTGGCAGTCGTTATGATGGACAAATTTCTGTTTTTGGAAAAGATTTTCAGAAAAAATTGGGTATGTTACGTTTAATATTTCAGAAAATTTTCTATTATTGAATTTGTAGGTGAACTCAAATATTTTGTGGTTGGAGCCGGAGCTATTGGTTGTGAACTACTCAAAAATTTTGCTATGATGGGTGTAGGCACCGATGGTGGCCAGATCAGCGTAACTGATATGGATCTAATTGAAAAATCCAACCTAAACAGGCAATTCCTCTTCAGACCACACGATGTACAGAATTCAAAATCTGCAACAGCTGCTAAGGTTTGTTGCTCATTTGTTTTAATTTTTTTTTATCCAGATTTCAAATTTAGGTAATTAGAAAAATGAACCCTTTTGTAAATATTGTGGCGCATGAAAATCGTGTTGGTGTTGAAACTGAAAGCATCTACGATGACACATTCTTTGAAGCGTTAGATGGCGTAGCCAACGCTCTTGATAACGTAGATGGACGTATTTACATGGATCGACGATGTGTTTATTACCGCAAACCGTTATTAGAATCTGGTACACTTGGCACAAAAGGAAACACTCAAGTTGTTGTGCCGTTTTTAACTGAGTCGTACAGTTCATCACAAGATCCCCCAGAAAAAAGCATCCCAATTTGTACGTTGAAAAATTTTCCAAATGCCATCGAACATACATTACAATGGGCAAGAGATAATTTTGAAGGATTGTTCAAACAATGGGCGGAAAATGCTTCACAATATTTAACAGACCCGGATTTTATCGAACGTACATTGAAATTACCTGGTGTTCAACCAATCGAAGTGTTGGATTCGGTCAAAACAGCTTTGGTTGATGAAAGGCCGGAAACTATCGAGGATTGTGTGGCCTGGGCTCGAAACCACTGGCAGGAACAGTATTCTAATCAAATTAAACAACTTCTTTTTAATTTTCCACCGGATCAGTTGACAAGCACTGGACAACTTTTCTGGTCAGGACCTAAACGATGCCCAGAGCCATTAACTTTCGACGTTAATAATCCCCTACATTTGGATTATATTTATACAGCTGCTAATCTCAAAGCTGAAGTGTATGGTTTGCCACAAGTTCGATGTCGTAAGACTATTGCTGAACTGGTAAAAAATGTCAAGGTATGTACAGGGTCATTCACAGAAGTAACTAATAACTTGGAAAGCTACACTACCTGATCTCTCATTGTAAATTATTCCGGTACGACTGGAAGTGATACAAGAGCGCCAGTTTAGAATGAGAGATCAGGTGGTGTAACTAATCCCAAATTATTAGTGTTGATATTTCTGGACCACGAAAAAGTCCTAATAAACCACCCCGTGAATGACCCCTTGTATACTGATAATTTAAATTTTTTATTATTTGTTTAGGTTCCGGAATTTATTCCAAAATCCGGTGTAAAAATCGCAGTAACAGATTCCCAAATGGCAGTAGCAAATGGCACAAACGTCGATTTAGATAGAGTAACACAGTTACAACAAGAATTACCTAAAGTATCCGAGCTTGGTGATCTGAAATTAACACCTTTGGAATTTGAAAAGGATGATGACGACAACCTTCACATCGATTTCATAGTTGCAGCTTCGAATTTACGCGCTGCCAATTATAAAATACCTCCAGCTGACCGACATAAATCAAAATTGATTGCTGGTAAAATAATTCCCGCAATTGCCACAACAACATCCGTTGTTGCTGGGTTAGTGGGTTTAGAATTGTACAAACTCACCAACAGCGTCAAATCTTTGGTGCCGTTTAAGAATGGTTTTGTAAATTTAGCTTTGCCATTTTTCGGATTTTCCGAACCAATCGCCGCTCCCAAAATGGAATATTGCGGAAAAGAATGGACTTTATGGGATCGTTTTGAAATACAAGGAGAGATGACGTTAAGCGAATTCTTAGAGTATTTCAAGGTGAAACATGGTTTAGAAATAACAATGTTGTCGCAAGGGGTTTGTATGTTGTATTCGTTCTTCATGGCGAAGGCTAAAGCACAGGAACGACTTGGTTTGATGATGTCTGAAGTAGTCAAACGGGTCTCGAAACGTCGTATTGAACCGCACGTCAGAGCTTTGGTATTCGAATTGTGTTGTAATGATATTGACGGCAATGATGTGGAAGTGCCGTACGTCAAGTACAACTTGCCGTAATCATTGGAGTTTTAGCGTAAATTATTCTTTTCCTACCGTGCACCAAAACAAAATTGAACTTTTTCTGGGCGTTTAAATAAATTGTGATCATACTGTAAAAAGTTTATGCATAATTTTTGCATTCACCATGAATTGTTGCATGGAAATTATTTTGATGTATTTTTTTTCAGGGGAAAGAAATGCGTAATTTATTAAGATCAGTTTATATACACAATTTTAGTTGTTATAAGCATTTAATATTTAGAATTTTTGCGTATATCATATGTACCGCTGGATATTTTTATTGAAAAGTAGATGCAGGATAGTAATTATTTTCTTATAAATATTTTGATGTGTGAAATTAAAAATATGTTTTTGAGCATTTATTTTTTTATTAACCATGAAGCTTAAAAAAAAACCTTAATTATCCTCATTATTATACATTTCACCATTTCTTCGTTTAAATTTTTTATTTATCGATGTGTTGCAATTTTCTACAAATTCACCTTTTTCATCTTCAATAACTGACACAATTTTTTCATCATGCACTGAAGATTCTATGTTGGACACCATCTCAATTTCTAAGTTTTTCGGCGATGGCATACATAATTTTGTCATACTAAACTCTTGATCGAAAACCTCACTGTCTTCTATAAACGAAGCTGTTACATTTGAACCGATAGCGTAATTGGGGCTTCGTTCAGATGGAGGTTTTAATAAAACCAAAGGGTCGTCAATACCCAACGCCTTGCAAAATTGTATCGTTTGTGGATTCGTTTCTGCAGACGGTTGTCGATTCTGAATTGAGATTGCAGCAGTTTTTACAAAATTTTGTGGCACAGTCAACTCCTGCTCGAATTTCAAAAATATAAACTCCTTTTCCTCAACTGTTGGGCTAAAACACCACCTAAAAATGGCTATTAATTAATGCAAATGATATGACAGATGAACACCTTTCATTGGAGCTTGGACCAGGCATATACTGTGTCGTGCTTTTAACACTAATCAAATGGTTTGTATTGTGAAGTATCGACAACCATTCCAAATCGTAACTTATCTTCACTTTTAAATTTTTATCGTGAGGAACGTCAACTATTTGTAAAAACCTCCTTTTTGGTAAACATTTATCCAAAGCTAGAAATTTCGTGAACTTATCACCAGGGTGCGCGACAAACGCCGCAAATTTACAATGCAAATGTGCAGAGAACCAATACGATGGTTTTAATAAATGCAACAATTCTTCACACGGTGGACTTCCTAACTTTCCAGATGTGATATCGTCTCTAGAACAACTATGTAACCACAAAACATGAAATGAGACACACTCACTTGAAAAATGGCTTAAATTTGATTAATTGCTTGCAATTTCCATAATCGGTTATGCCGGTAGGCCAATCGTGTGACAAAAAAATATCAACATGCTCTTTGAGTTGTTTCAATCTGAACACTTCTAAATTTCTTATGTGATAGACACTACGTTTTGTCGATTCATCATATGGGGCTTGTTCAAAATGACCTTTCATATAATCACGTCCTTTGTAAATACCTGATATTCCTGCTATTCTTACACCTTTAAAGTTTCTATTGTGAATCGATTTATTGTTAATTGTGACGTACCTGCTATGTTTATTACGTTAGCGTAGCCCAAGTAGTAAATATTGGGTGCAACCCAACCACCATATGGTAACTCTTGTAAATAATTTGAAGCTTCGTGATTACCTCCGATGAATATCGTCAACACTGGAGCCGTCTTTTCACCATTGTAATATCTATAATCAAAAATGAATATACGGAATGTGAAATTATATTATTTTACTTATAAAATGAGCACAGCTGTTGATATTTTTTGGGTACGGCCATGCACAATAAATCATTTTCATTTCTCGACGCTTGGAAATCGCCACAACAAATTAGTAAATCGACTTTGATGTTTTCAGTTTCTTCTAATAATCTTATTGATTCGTATATGTTGTCTAGTTCACCGTGAGCACAACCTTCTACAGCTATTTTCATTGTAAAGGTTTAATTTATTTCTATTATAATTAAGTTGGTTATTTACTATTTAGTTTTCTCTATTGACTTGTTTGTAAATATTTCTTATCCAACTTAATTCATTTGCTCTACTTAAAATTAAAAAAAAATTAATTAGTTTCATATAAATTATACAGCAGACTATGCAATAAACTATTTTATACAAAATTATAAGTTAATTAATCAATTTTTATTTAAAAATCTGATGATCAAATGTAAGAAAAAGTAGTTCATATGAACTATTTGACACATGGCAAGTTTCATAACCTATTAATTTTTTAAGTTTTAAATGGTAAATGTGGCATTGTGGGCCACATTGTGGACAATGGACTATGGTATAAGTAAAAACTATAATTTAGTTACTTTATTTCATTTATAAATTAATTAAATTTTAGGTGGTTGAACTATTTTTAACCCAATTTAAATTAATTTAATCCAACTTTCACCGTTCTAAAATCCACGTATGTAAAATGTCAAAAACGATAGCTATAATCGTAACCAACGATAACATTTTAAAACTGAACCAATCCAACTTAAATTATCTGATCAGCGAGCTAAATTCTTTGAATTACGCAATTAAAAAAGTGTCTCTTTTACCGAGTGACAAAAATCTCTTAACCTTTGAAACAGAGCACCTACTTAAGCAAAACGATTTTGTAATATTAATTAGGGGTCCAGAATTGAGTCTCATAAATGCATCTATTGCCGAAGTCTTCAATCTCGTTACTGGAGGACAGAATCACAAACTTGAAATATTAAAATATAGCAAATGTTTAACATATAATGATTTACCCGACTTTGTTTTGTATTTCAACCGATTGTTTATCATCGCTGACACGAATTTAAATATCATCTATGATAAAATCCTACGAAGGTATCTGCAACAATTCAACGAAGAAAAACCGTTTACAAAGGAATTTATTTTAAATCACGACGATATCATCGATTTCGACGATGGTTTACAGATAAACACCCACCGTGAAGGTAAAATGTTGATAGTACAAGTCCAATCACCCATTCTCAAGCCCATAATTGAATATGAAAGTTTTTTAAATGTGAAATTCCCACACATGTTACAACGTGCAGTAATGGAAAATATTTACAATGATTTTTGTTTTCCACACATAATTCAAGCTATTAATGTAAGTTACCAATCGAGACAAATACGAAAATAATTGTATTATTTTTGTAGTGTGTTGAGAAATGTTTCGATGAATATGGACCAGAAAATGTGTTTGTGTGCTTCAACGGCGGTAAAGATTGCACCGTAATGTTACATCTCGTTTTATCCGTTTTAAAAGAAAAATATCCCGAATATACAAATCGAGTTGTTTGCATGTACGTGCAAAGTACAAATCCGTTTGTTGAAGTAAATAATTTCATCGATAATATTCGACAGTTTTACAATTTAGAAGTGTTGACGATAACCAAAGGGATAAAAGAAGCTTTGGCTTTCTTTTTGAATGAGAAATCGAATATGAAAGCTTGTTTTATGGGGACGAGGCGTTCTGATCCGTTTTCGGAACATTTAAAGGCGTTTCAGGTCAGACTTATTCAAATTAAATTTAACATATTCACTGTCGGTGACGGCACTGTGAAAAGGAACCAAAAATGCGGCCGGCAGTGAATGTGTTTTAATAAATTAATTTAATTTAATAAATTTAAAAATGTAATTTCTAGATGACTGATGTGACTTGGCCGCAAGTTATGAGAATATCCCCATTGCTCGATTGGCATTATTCGGATATTTGGGATTATTTGCTTTATTATCATATAACGTATTGTTGTCTTTATGACGAAGGGTACACGTCTTTAGGAAGTTTACACAATACAATTAAGAATCCCGATCTGCTTTATGGTACGTCCAAAGGAGATGAACGTTATATGCCAGCATATAAACTATTGGACGGTAGCAAAGAAAGAAGTGGACGAACATGACGATAGAGTCAATTAGTCAATTTTATATCTTTTTAGTATCTCGTGTATAACAATATCAATGTAAGACTTTGTCGTGATTTTAGAGAAATATTTTATAAAACTGTTACAAGATGTTATGATATAATAATAATTTTATTTAGACTCAAAATCTATAGTCTACGTCAGAAAAGGTATAAAAATCAAAATATATATATTTGACATGTGTAGATATTATACAATTATCGCTGGAAGAAGGCCGGGAATTCTTGACTGCTGTAAGGGCTTATGTTTAACAGTAATTTCTTCCTTTCACTTTTGAGGCCTCAAGTTGCTGTAGCCACAGTATATACTTCTACCAGTAATTGCACTACTTCAAAATCGTGAAGCCAAAAAGTGCAGATAACCGCGCAATGGCGCATGGTGGAGAAAATTATAAGCTTCAGAATGCAGATTTGATGGCGATTACATTTCGCGATACGCCACCTCGCGATAAACTTTACACTAGCGACAAAGAGACATCTGTAATGAGTATTCATGCGATTGATATGTCCATTTTGCTAATTTCCGTATTCTTTTTTTGTTCAAGTATTATTTTTTGTGTAAATCAGCTTTTTTTAAAGCTATTAATTGTTAATATTTTGAATTGTCCCTTTCTAGTAGACATGTTTTACGGATAGCAGCGCCACCAACGGTAACTAAAATAACGTATAGATACATGAAAAAACACAAACTTTGCACTTTA
Organism: Lethrus apterus; assembly: GCA_018397195.1. Lineage (NCBI taxonomy): Eukaryota > Metazoa > Arthropoda > Insecta > Coleoptera > Geotrupidae > Lethrus > Lethrus apterus. Next base: position 19,299 of record JAFFZR010025637.1, on the reverse strand, counting down.
AACGTTGCAAAGTGTTAAATTTAACTACTTGTTTTCGAAAAAGTAGTAAAAATACTTAAAAAAATTAGAATTCATAGAAATATCAAATTTAAAGTGTAATTTTTCAAATCTGGTCCTAGTGATTTTACTTAACTCAACCCCATAGATAACACATACTAATATATGACAATCTTCTAAGCAAAAACATGGGCGACAAAAATGTGATGACAATCTTCTAAGCAAAAACATGGGCGACAAAAATGTATAAGGTTTCCCCCGAAACCGCAAAGCAGCTGTTTACAAATAGCGGCAAATTCAAATGTATGGACCATTCATAGGCATACTATTTTAATGCAAAGTTTAAATTTTATATTTGTCCATTGCTTTATTACTACAAAGTAATTTGACTTTGCTTTCTAGTAATTACGCAATGGGCAAAACAAAATTTACACTTCTAAGACACACCGAGGAAAACTTCAGGAATTAAATAACTTTACATACAATACGTACATACCATATATATTTTAAATACATTTTATCAAAAAAGTTTGTATTATAACTTATAACTTATAACGTTATACCTAACAGATTTGTATAATCTTCTTGGTTTGAAAGATGTGAAAACTCGATCCACTTGCGTTAGAGTAACAAAGGTTCACTTTTACAATAATGACATCACTTGTTTTATATATATACAAACACTTATTTACATTTATGTACGCACAAGCGTACACATTATTATGAAGGTTTTCTTGCACCTTCAAGCAATCATAAATACATAATTCACTCGCGCTGAACGTAGTTGACGTAAGCATTTCATAACATTTCATAATTATCCCTTTTGCGTATGACTGTAAACATGTTGAATTTTATTTAGTCACTATTGCCATCTTACAGAATTATGTACAACTGGCTGTGGTAAAACAGATACCTAATTAATTTAGCGAAATAATTGCTACTAGCGCCGAACGGTTTCTGGAAGAACTACATATTATATGTCTACACATTTGCTATATAAGATTGATGGGGGTGCTCAAACCTGTGTATCAAATTAGTTTCTACATTTTCCACCATGCGCCACTGCGCAGTTTCCTGCGCTAGATACAACTTTACTTCTAAAAAATCAAAGGTTCCGACAGAAGTAGAATATATGCTGTGCTTTTGAGCTTAGAAAACACTACGTAATAGAACGCCAACATGAAAAATATGTCGAACGCGTAGAAGCGCCATCTAGCGTGGGGACAAAAAATCTGATCTAGTATTAAACCACCTCTTCCCATTTATTTGTAAATAAAACACAGTAATAGCTAGACAAAATTGTATATTTCATTAACTTCTTTAATAATAATAATAATAATAACAAGTGTACTAGTTATTAATATTACCTATACCAATTTGGACATGTAAATGTTCACTCACCTAGAGTCAAAGTAAAAAAAATACTCTTATCCAAGGAAAAGCACATCAAAACTAATACAGCACAACCACAGCACAATAATAATTTTATTATAGGTTAGCTTAGTTTAGTTTAGTTAGTTGTAGGATTTAGTTTAGTTTGGTTTAGTTTAGTTTAGTTGTAGTCATTTAGTTTATATAGTTTTCTTTAATCTATTTATTTTGAAGGTGAAGATGGAAGAGCAGTGGCATTTAGCCAACTGAATCTCACCCTCGGGTTGCGTTAGATATAGATTTATTATATTGTTTATTTATTGTTGTTTTTTTACTTGTCTATCGCAATAAAGATATTATTATTATTATTATTATTATAGAATGCCCACAACAACAATGGCGACAATGTGTGTATGACCTGTGGTATGATATTGGCCATGTTCAGCCGGAGGATTGCTGGGCCAGCGCTATGACAGCAACCAATTGAATATCAACTAAATGACGGCACATTGGTGTTCATTGGCTGCTGTCATAACATAACGCTGGCCCACCGCTAAACCCAGCTGAAAATGGCCATTATTACTGACGTTAAGGTTTTCTCGGTATGAAAGATACCTTCTTTATTGGCGCACATATTGCCATCTAGTGTGGGGACAGTTAGAAAAATAATAACCAATGAAAAAGTGACTGCAATTTGTGTATCTCACTTATTCCCCCCCTGCTCTTGAGGTAGTTGGAAGTCAAGTATGCACAGCAAGTATGTCTCCTTGTTTCTATTAGGAACAACCCTGTCAGCTTTCATTGCATCCGGAAATATTCCCCCAATGAAACAAGAGTTTAGAGTTTATGAACTAGAGGGCTGGCTACAGTTTTTAACAGTTTTACGTTTATACCATAATATCCTGTTTGCTTTGATTTCAGCACTTCAAGCGCGGTTGTAGGGAGCAAGAAAAGGGATTTACTTATAAATAGAGTGTTGCTTAGGAATGTATCTGGGTTCTGTCTATCATTGGGAAATGAATTAGTAATTGTAGATGCAAGGTTCATAAATAAGTTGGCAAAGACTTCTCCTGATGGTTCAGTACTTCCTTGAGATTTACTTGTCCTTCCCGTTTAACGATTTATTATATTCCAAGTGGTTTTGCATATAATCAGTAAATATGCTGCAGAAGTTTTTTTATTGAAAGGTATTTACAAACAGGTTTACAAGGTATTTTCGTAGGTAAAGCTTATAATTCCAAAACTCATAATCCGTGTACATTGCTTGTCGTCTTTGTATGAATTAGCAAAATTATGATGTGGCCGGTGTCGTAGCTGCTGGTGCGGCTGTGGTGTGTTCCGTTCCAACCGATGTGGTTTCACCGTCCTCTTTTATAGCCAACCATGGCAATCTGTTTTGTAATTCGATTCTAAAAGTTTTAAATTAATTTTCAATTTAGGAAATTTCGTCACGAAAACCTGTATCGTGGATGGCTTATGGCATAAACATACGGATCAATACATGCGACTAATTTGCAAGTTAAAGCGGGTATCATCGTAACTCCTGGAGTTAAAAGACTGGCGTCGCCGAAGGATCCAATCAAAGCCATGACGGCATACGGTGTCCAAGAGGCGACGAATAAAAAACAAATCGTGATGGCAGCTTTAGCAATTCGTACCTCCGCTGATTGACTGGCTTGATTGGCGTTGCTTCGCAATGACTCGACATTCATTTTCTTCGCCTACAAAGGGATATATTTTGATATGTGAAATTACAAGCAATTTGGACGCACTTGCTCTCTGAGTGCCTTTTCGTGACCCACAACGTGTCCAACTATCTGACTATAAAAGTAAATGATTAAAGACATCGGAATTAAATATGAAAATGTGAACAAGACTCCGACGAACATTCGATTATCGAAAGTGTCCATGAAGTAATCGAATGTGCATGACGTTAGAAATCCTTCGGGTACGAAGCGGCCCCAAATTTCCAATAAAGGAAGTACTGCCCAAGGGATTGTATAAGCCCAAACACACAATATCATTACCAGCGCTTTAATTTTGGTCAGTTTACCCTCCAGGGGGTTGGAAATGGTCGTGTAACGATCATATGCGATACATGTGTTGGTCATCGAAGCGCCAATTCCACTTAATGAACCTACAAATGCGAATACCTGACATGCAATCGGTCCACAAGCGAATCCCCGGCTAAACGAATTGTAGATGAAGATGGGGGATTTCAACATCATAATGAAGTCACAAAACGCCAAATTTACGACGAATACGTTGGATGGTGTTCGTAATTTTTTTGCTCTGTAAAAATTTATTTAAAAATTTACATAATTTACCGAGTACTCACGCTGAAAATATCCACAAAACTAAACCATTCCCAATTACGGACATGATGAAAAACATGACGTATATTATGCCTAAAAGGTAATGTATCGACGCCTCAGGTTCCGGATAAACCAACCAATGTTCCGGGATGTGTATCAGGTCTTCGGGTGGAACGTTCCATCCCAGCATCCGACGTCCACCCGTCGTGTCCACCCTAAAAACAACGAACTTAATTAAGGTTTTGTGGGCCGTCCGCGTTACCTAGCTTGAGGTCTTATGTTGGGTGGTGCGGTCCCATTGAGTAAAATCATGCTTTCGCAAAGCGTTCACCCAACTTTTGACGAAGACGTATGCGTGATTTATGTTTTTATCGCGGATTTAATCGAATTGACCTAGTTTGAATTAATTGTATTAAGATTAAAGGAGATTCCTTATAAAATTGCCATTGAAATTTCTAATCGAACAACAAAATCTGCAAAGATTTGCGATGGTCTTTTATAAATTCAATTTAAAAAAAAAGACATATTAAATTATGATTTTATTCATATCACTGACAAGAAATATTTCGAAAACAAATAACTTTAGAATTATGTGACGTCAAACAACTCATATTCACAAGTAAATAAATACAAACAGGCGATGAAAACAAAACAAAAAACACAAACGTCAAACCGGTAAACTTATCGATAAAACAAATCGTCCCGTACGTCCGCATTTAAGTCTTTAATTTGGTCGCAATCCTCCATCGAAGGAGATCACAACCTTCGATTTTGTGGAAAAGGGCATGGATCCCGGCCCCAGCGACGTCAGCCTTCCGAAGAAGCGCTCCAAGTCGACAGAGGACGATGAGGTGGCGTCAACCAGCGTGTCGCTGCTCACCGGGGCCAGATTTTTCTGTCAGCCTCCTGAAACGTACAAAAGGTAAATTGTATCCACGTGCGCAAGTTGATTTTTACTTTTGATAACGAAAAACGCCACCATTTTGATTAAGATAAGAAATGGATTTTGTAAAAGTGTGGAAATTTCGTACTTGACGTCGTTATAAACAATTTTTTTTTTCAATATTTGGTTGCCAAGACAGAGAAAATTTAAATTTATTTGAAAATGTTGAAGACATTCGCGTTGTCATTTTGTCAAAATGACATTTTGAATATACGTTTAATTTTTTGTAATGTCAAAATAGACATGTTAAATCATAAATTAAACATTTCATTATTTAACGTAGATTTTTTTAAATTTTGAACTTTTATTTCTTTTGAATGTAAAGTTTTAAAAAATTGACCTTTTGAATCTTAGTTTTGAATAAACGTCACCATTGCTAGCGGTAAATAAAGGAACCTGTAATTCCAGTGGCGGAGCAAAAATAGTATTACTAATGCGTATGCAACAAAATAAACAAAATTACGCATGATTTCCCCCTGATATTAACTGCCAGAGAAAATTTAAATTTATTTGAAAATGTTGAAGACATTCGCGTTGTCATTTTGTCAAAATGACATTTTGAATATACGTTTAATTTTTTGTAATGTCAAAATGACAAAATAGACATAAATTAAACATTTCATTATTTAACGTTGATTTTTTTAAATTTTGAACTTTTTATTTCTTTTGAATGTAAAATTTAAAAAAATTGACATTTTGAATCTTAGTTTTGAATAAACGTCATCATTGCTAGCGGTAAATAAAGGTACCTGTAATTCCAGTGGCGGAGTAAAGCAACAAAATAAACAAAATTACGCACGATTTCCCCCTGATATTAACTGCCTTTTTGATTAAAAAATCAAAATATGTCAATATAATTTTTACAATAAAAAAATGTAATTTTTTTTTTTTTGTTAAAATGAGTTTCTTTACAAATTAGGAAACCTGGCGTTATCCCTTTTCACGTCCCTCATAGGAAACTTTTGGAAAAGTTCGAAAAGAAAATCGAGCAACCCGAACCACTGGTAAGAAAAAACGGCAAAAATATCGACAATAAACTAACCTTCTTTCTAGACGGGTTTCCTCAAGAAGCAGCAGGCACTGCTTAAAAGGACTACGGCGACGGTGCGCCCCAAAAAGGAAATTAAAGACAAAAGTATTTTCTGTATGTTTTTTTAAAATTTTTCGAGTTTTTGTTTTTTAGAAGCTTTAAGAGCCACATTAAGATTCAGGGATTCGATCGATAAAACAGACACCTTTCGCTCCGAAACGGTTTTGCCGCACCGTAAACTGAAAAACGTCGCCAGACAAGCGGATCTGATGAGACAATTGCGTGAAGGAACCATTGAAGGATTTGTTTATTTGATTTATGCGGTTCCACGATCATCTGAGCATTACACACCTTACGCTTTGACGTTAGTTACCCCACCAATTATTATTCATTTTATTAACAATTGTTTTAATTAGGATTGTGCCTTATGAAAAGGTGGATAAGAAGCATTTTTTAACGATGAGCGTGCAGGGAGTTCTTCAACATCGCGGCTCTGAAAAGACCTTCACTCCTTTGAACAAATGGGAGGAAGAATTCAACATGTATTGCCGTCTGATGAAAATAAAATCGTTTTTTTACTTTCGAATGTGGAAGGCTTTTTACGTTTGGAAGAAGACCATAATTTTTGAAAAAATCCAACACGCGAAAAAATTCCTCAAAAACAATCTTTTCATATTGAATGACTTGTTGCGCGAAGCGCTGCTCAGTATTAGGGATATGTGTTACAAACTGTTTGAAACAACGTTTACCGACGTTTCTGATATTGAGAATTTTTATTTGTTTTATTTTATTGAAGCGCAGGTACGCAACATAAATACGCAAAAACGGCAGTTCTATTGATGAAACTGACGTGTCGTAACTGGTTTCGTAACAAACGTCACGTAGCTCCATCGTTTCGCTTAAAACGTTACTTCTTTTATTTATCATAACATTCGTGACTGATAAAACGTGAGCGCGCCGATCGTGTTTACGTAGGATTCGAAATTTCTATCAGATGAATATGAACTTAGAACTGCCGTTTTGCAATTTTAGCTCTTCTACATCTTTCCGTAATGAATTGTGTGGATTTTGTGCACAGATGATTAAAATGGAAGAGACGGTGCGCATCCTACAAGAATATCGAAACGTTTCGAATGAAGTGATTTCCAACGCGTGCCACGGCGCCCTCTTGGGGAAGGGTTTCATTGTCGACGAAACGTTGGAACCACCTGAGAAAAGTATCCACTCGCTATTAATTTTTTGTTGTTTTCAACTCTTTCATTGCAGATAAACCGAAATCCAAACGCTTGAAGACGTCGTACATCGAACAGTCGGACAAGAAGAAATACTGTATACGGTTGTGCAGGTAAATAGTCGTGTTTTCAATTGTTTCGATTTCATTTCCATTAAGTTTTGTAACGTTGACGGATTACCTGACGTTGGATATGCTTCACATGATCGTTTCCAATTCCGCCGATGAACTTCTCAGCGTTTTCAACAAACACATCGATTATTTACCGAGTGCTGAGCTTTTGGAGAAAACTCCCGTGGACCACACTTTGGATATAGAAAGGCCCGAAGATGCACCCCAGGTACGGAGAAAGTAGTATAGATTATTTGGTTTTGATCCCACTTAGCCCCGCCCCATTATCAGTTACTAATCTAAAAATTCCTTACTGTCATTATCCCCCATTTAATTTAATTAAAATGTCCATACAAATCATTTCCGAATGGGTAGGGTGCAGCTTGGATGCGCATGCGCATTAAGCAACACAAATTACCTACTACTTTCAAGAAAATTTCAATTAATTGCATTTGTAGTTGCCGTTGATACGCATCAACGTTAGCATAGACCCGGAATACTTGGAAATGGACCCGTCCTACGACGTCACCGAGGCGATTTTCAAACAGTTGTTAGAACTGTGGGAGCAAAATGTTCGAGGGATAAAGTCATTCATCGGTGACAAATTGTACACACCATTTACCAAGTAAGTAGTTTGTTCTGAAAGTCCTTATCACAGTTTTACTCCCTGATCTGGTTGATCTGGATTCGATTAAATGCGGTTAGGATGTTTTGGGTTTCTTTTCACTTACGTTAGGTTGAGTAAGGTTTAATTCGATTAAGTTGCGCAGTCGGAATGATCTTTTGGACAAAAAATCATTTTGTTACAGTCCTGTCATAAATGGTGTCGTGGAAGATCGAATTTGCGGTTACGGTCCACCGTTGGCCTTTTATCTAGGGGACGATCAACAACTGAACGAGACCAAAAAATCAATTTACGAATGCCTGTCGACAAATTACGAAAGGGGCGATGCCTTCATCGATAGGTTGGAATCTATAAGGGAATTTTTCGCCGAAGACACACTCATGGAAGAAACAACAATCCAAGAAGAAAGAGGCTTGGAAGCGTTTAGGGTCATGTGCGAAAGATATCACAACGAAGTGACCTTGATCAACAGCATTGTTGATAAACAACCTTTGGGCATACTTTACATCGAACTGAAAGATTTTAAAGTGCACGCACTACCCGAACCCACCCGTCTCATCGGTATTTTAGAACAAGTCCTGCCAAAGTAAGCTGACTGATGTCGTCAGTTCGCTTCTAAACGTTTCGTTGCAGCATCGGAAGGGAAAAGGTTGAAAAATTAGCCGAGCAGGTGGAGGAATCGCAGACGTTTTTGGAAAAAACCCAAGAAACCACCATTGAGTACGTCAAGTATCTGCGATTCATCGAAGAATGTTTGAACGCAATAGAAGTTATGGAAGCCGATTTGGATTACTGCAAAGAGTTGTATGACATCATGGAAGAATACGAGATTTTTATACCGCCTGATGATATGTCCAATTATTTGGGGTTGAGCGTCGATATGGGGAGTTTGAGGAGTTTACTCGATAAAAAAATAGAGGAACGGACGAAAACGATGAAGAAATTCAACGAACAAATGAACAAAGACATCAGTACTTTGATTTCGGATGTGGGGACGATTAAAGACGAATGCTTGGTAAGTCAAAATTGGAAAATTGTTGATGGGATTGATTTTTTTTTTAGAAACCGTGGTTATACGACGTCACTTCGAATCCTGAGGAGGTTATGGTATTCCTGACGGATTTGCACGATCGTTTGGTTAGCTGCCAAGCCCGAGCGAAAGAATTCAAAGACTATCAAAAGGAATTTAGGGTAAGCGTCGATAAAACGTTTTTCAAAAATTTTCAAAAATTAATTTAGTTGGAGGTATCGCGTTTTGACATATTGGACGAAGTGATGATCGACGTTAAATTGCGTATGTTGCTTTGGGAAAGCGTCGATAACTGGGAGAAAACCATCCAAGAATGGTACACGGTTGATTTTCATTCGTTAAATACTGAGGATATGAATTTGTTTATTGCGAAAAACGTGAAAAACATCAATCAGCTCGAAAAGGGTTTACCAAAGAATTTAATTGTTCCAAAATTGAAGGAAGAAGTTGAAAAAATGAAAGATAAGGTGTGTACTATGTTTCCCTGTTTGTTTGCAACATTAACAATTTTAGCTTCCCATCGTGCAATACTTGAGGAATCCATCGCTAAAACAACGTCACTGGATGAGAGTAGAAAACATTTTAACCCACAAATTTAAAGGGGAAGAAATGGTAACTTTAGAGCTTTTGGAATCGTTGAAAGTTTTCAATTATCCATCTGAACTGATGGAAATTTCCGGACAAGCCAGTAGCGAAGCCAGCTTGGAAGCCCTTCTCAGAAAGGTAACTCCACCCAAGCCAAATGACATTTGATCAAATTTAAAAATTTAGGTCGAAGAAGCCTGGAAAGCGTTGGAATTTATCGTGGTTCCACACAGAGACACCAAAGATGTTTTCATTTTGGGGAGTACCGAAGACGTACAAGTGGTGTTGGACGAAAGCAACATCAACATGAACACAATATCGAGCTCGAGGCACGTGGGGCCCATCAAACCGAGAGTTGATGAATGGATCCGACAGCTGGATTTATTTTCTAAAATTATGGTAAATATGATCAAAATTACATTCTTTTGTGTGACATTTTTTGTAGGATGAATGGACGCAATGCCAACAAAGTTGGGTGTACTTGGAGGTTATTTTCTCGGCACCAGATATCCAACGACAATTACCAACTGAAGCCAAAATGTTTTTGGTCGTTGATAAATCGTGGAAGGAAATTATGAGGAGAACTGCCAAAGTATGTCGAGATTATTGAATAGTTAATTTTAAGAAAGATTTATTGACAAGAATGAATTTTACTCCTTATTCTGCGCTTTCATTTTTTTCGACTATCCTTTTCTCCCATTTTATTCATACATTTCTCCACTTTCTTCCATTCTCTTTACTCCCCATTCCATTCTCTTTACTCCCCGTTCCATTCTATTTTCTCCCTCTTTTCACATAAAGTGACAATTTTTCTTCACTTTGATGTTACATCTTTTTTTGATGAAAGGTCTGTGTTTTGTTTTATTTTTTTCTTGAACCCTTCTGTACCGTTCCTTTTTCAATTTACTTCTTTCTTTCGTTTAGATGCCTTTAGCTATGGAAGCCGCATTGCAACCAGGAATGTTGGAAACAATGACGAAAAACAACAGCCTTTTGGAGCAAATTATGAAATGCCTCGAATCATATTTGGAAACGAAACGCGTTGCTTTTCCGCGTTTTTATTTCTTATCAAACGACGAACTCTTGGACATACTGGCCCAAGTAAGAATTACAATCATATGGCTAATATAACCATGTATGTTTGTAGACGAGGAATCCGCACGCTGTGCAACCTCATCTACGCAAATGCTTCGACGCCATTGCCAGATTGGAATTTGGTATCAAAAAGGCTAACGAAGGGGACGAAGATGAAGAAAATGCTCCTCCTACAACAGCTGTAGTCTTTACTACGGATATCATGGCCATGATCAGTCCAGAAGGTGAAAGAGTCCCCTTAACTAAAGGATTAAAAGCGCGCGGTAACGTCGAAGACTGGTTAGGAAAAGTAGAAGAGGCTATGTTTGTATCACTTCGCAAGATCATGAAGTCCTCAATTGGAGATTTCATGCGCAGAGAACGAAGAGACTGGGTGCTTGATCATCCCAATCAGATTATACTGAGCGTTTCGCAGATAATGTGGGCGCGAGACGTACATAAAATTTTAGATACGAGCACCGATAAAAATAACGAGTTGATTGCATTTGAGAAGCTGAGCATTAAGGTATTTTAATTGAAGGTAACGAGCCGTTTTGAAATATTTTGTCGGTAGAATTTGAATGAATTGGCTGCGCTGGTTAGAACTGATTTAGATAAGGTTGCTAGAAAAGTTCTGATTGCGCTGATTACCATAGATGTGCACGCCCGTGACTCCATATCAAGTCTGGTAGCCAATAAATGTCACTCGAGGTAATCAGTTGGATTCAATAATAATAATAATTAAGGAATGTTTTCCAGTAACAATTTTGAATGGTTGAAGATGTTGCGTTATTATTGGCAGGATAATATCGATCATTGTGTTACTAAAATGTCCAGTGCTACTTACCTTTATGGTTATGAGTATTTGGGCGCTGGTGGTGTTTTGGTTATAACTCCTTTGACAGATCGTTGTTATTTATGCCTGATGGGGGCGCTTCAGTTAGATTTGGGTGGTGCCCCTGCTGGTCCTGCCGGTACAGGCAAAACTGAAACCACTAAAGATTTAGCAAAATCGCTGGCGATTCAATGTGTCGTGTTCAATTGTTCCGAAGGGCTGGACTACAAAATGATGGGTCGATTTTTCTCTGGTTTGGCCCAATCGGGTGCATGGTGTTGTTTTGATGAATTCAATCGCATAGACATAGAAGTTTTGTCCGTCATTGCGCAGCAACTCATCACAATTCGTAATGCGAAAGCTGCAAAACTTTCCAGGTACTTGCGGAATATCTGATGATGGGGAACTAACGAATGTTTTTAGATTCATGTTTGAGGGGCGTGAAATCAAGCTAGTGGCGACGTGCGCTGCTTTCATCACCATGAACCCCGGTTATGCCGGACGTACCGAACTCCCTGATAATTTGAAGGCGTTATTCCGACCCATATCAATGATGGTGCCTGATTACGGTACGATTTCTTGGTGTTAAATCGCCGCTTTATAATTTCTCTTGCAGCGTTGATTGCGGAGGTGACTTTGTATTCGGAAGGTTTCGAATCGTCGAAAATACTTTCGCATAAAATGACACAAATGTACAAATTGTGCAGTGAGCAATTGTCACAACAAGATCACTACGATTTTGGGATGAGGGCCGTTAAAAGCGTATTGGTGATGGCCGGGTCGTTGAAACGAGCCACTCCGGATAGAAACGAAGATGTCGTTTTGATTTGTGCCTTGCGTGATAGCAATTTGCCCAAATTTCTTGCGGACGACGCCATACTTTTCCAGGGAATTTTAACGGATTTATTCCCAGGTGTTGAACTTCCGGTACAAGACTATGGAATCTTCCAAACGGCCATAGAAGAAGCAATGGTAGCACAAATTTTGCAACCGGAAGAATGCATGGTCCACAAAGTTATCCAATTGTATGAAACTATGATTGTTCGATGGGGTGTTATGTTGGTTGGACCAACTGGAGGTGGAAAATCGGCCATTTTGAATGTAAGTTTGAATAAAAAACTTCATTATTGTTTGTTGTGGAGGCGGGGCTTCGCCAATCGAAGGAAACAATGCAATTTATCGTTGCAGACTTTGAACAAGGCTTTGACGAAAATGTACGATGATAAATTCGAAGGACCTTATTATCAACCGGTGAGAACGTACATCATGAATCCGAAAGCTGTCACTGCTGGTGAATTGTACGGTGAGGTAAATCCATTTACTTTGGAATGGCGCGACGGGCTCATGGGAATAGTAGTCAGGACTGCTGTACAGGTACGTATTTTACATATTTCATAAGACGTTGGTAATATTTGGTTTTACAGTGTACGGAAGAGGATCACCAATGGGTTATATGCGATGGTCCCGTTGATGCCGTTTGGATTGAAAACTTGAACACGGTACTTGACGACAATAAGATGTTATGTTTGGCTAATTCTGAGCGAATCAAACTTACGCCTTACGTGCATATGATTTTTGAAGTGCAGGATTTGGCACAGGCTTCGCCAGCGACAGTCAGCAGGTAATACTTCCGAGACAGGTGTTGCGCCTGTTAAAGAGCCATGTGGTATTTTAAATTTAAGGGTTTGTTTTTGTCACTCATCTACTTGTGCGGCCTAATATATATTGAGTTGACAGTTTCTTAGAAATGTATGCGAGAGACTGCTTAAGTGTAGACACTCAATAGATTTTTGCTTTTGTTAATAGATTTATGTGATTTGCCACACAACAAGTATTTCGTAAATATGGTAACTTGCAAGCAAGTTTAGGATAAGTAAGTCAGTCGAGTTCTATCGTTAGATCGGTTCACAAGGAACTGCGTTCCTTTATTTTTAGTTGGTAATTTTATGTTAACACTTAATGTCGTTATTTTAATAAATTCACATTGGTTTTGCTCTGGAGTAATCATTTATTTATTCCTTAGATAAATATTCAACAGCGCCGACAAATAATAATAAATGATATTTTAGATGTGGTATGGTTTACGTCGATCCAGAAGAAATGCGTTGGTTACCTTTTGCAAAATCATGGCTACAGTGCCTCGATGAAAACCTCATCATACAAGAAATGAAAGATTTCCTACTGACACTTTTTGAAACTTACGTCGAAGATGCTTTTGTTTTTCTCAAGAAAAACTGTACATACGCCATACATCAGGTCTTTTTGTAAATTTTTTTTTTTGTGTTTTGAATGTAATGTTTCCAGGTCGATATAAGTAAATTAGCGATGGTTTGCGCGCTATTCAAAAGTCACATATCAATGCCCGGAGCGATGGAAAAAATCGGCGATAAGGCAAAAGTACGCAATTTTCTATGTCAAACCTTTATTTTTTCGTACATTTGGGGACTTGGAGGAAATTTAACGGACATCTCGATGGAAAAATTTGAAATTTTCGTTAAAGATCAGTTTGAAGAGCATCCTGATGCGAGAATCCCATCAGGTTACGATTTATGGGGCGTTTTTATCAACATCCGAAAGCATCGGATGGATCCTTGGAGTAAAATGATGCCGACGTTCCAATACAATCGGGACACTGCGTTTTTTGAAATGTTGGTCCCAACCTTAGATACCGTGCGGTTTGGTTACGTCATGGAACGTTTGATTTACACGGATTATCCCGTCATGTATACAGGAGACACGGGTAGATTCATTTTTGTTTTTTTTTGCCGTTTGTACGTTTTGTGTCGTAGGTGTCGGTAAGTCTGTGGTTGCTAAGGTCGTACTGAACAAACTTTACGCTACGGGACTTTTCGTACCAATTACACTCAATTTTTCCGCACAAACTAGCAGTGCGCGTACGCAAGAAATTTTGGAATTGAAACTTGAGAAACGAAAACGAACCCTTTTGGGTGCGCCACTTGGGAAAAAAGTGGTTCTCTTTGTTGATGATGTGAATATGCCCAAACTCGAAACTTATGGTGCGCAACCACCCATTGAATTATTGAGGTATACGTTTGAAACAACCTCTAAATACATTTATTAAGATGGCGGGGCTTAAAAGGAATAGTGGGCGTGCTTAAATTTTCTAAATCTCCTATTTTCAAATTTTTAAGGCAATTCTTGGACTATGGTGGATTGTACGATCGTGAAAAATTATTTTGGAAAGACATACGCGACGTCGTGATTTGTATAGCTTGCGCACCACCGGGTGGCGGTCGAAATCCATTAACGCCTCGTTTCGTCCGTCATTTTGGCATGTTGCTCCTTCCACCACCCAACGATTTTAGCTTGAAAGTAATATTCAAGGTAAGTTGCGCTATAACCTAAAAGTTAAACGTTACAGTTGTACGTTTCAGGCAATCTTGAAAGGGTTCCTGTTCGACTTTTCCAATCAGGTGAGAGATCTCGCCGATTCTATGGTCAGCGCCGCCGTTGATATTTACGAACGTATAGCCGTGGATCTTTTACCAACTCCGGCTAAATCGCATTATGTTTTCAATTTGCGCGATCTTTCCAAATGCGTGCAGGGAATACTTCAAGCGGATTCTGGAACAATGCGCGATGCCAATCAAATGCTCCGGTAAGTAGCCGAGACAATGACTAGTTTCTGGGTTGTTGCACGTCATCAGTACACTAAGCATTTTGTACGCTCGCCGCTAGGTGGAACCGTGATCACCAACATACTGGTTGTATTCGACTAATAATTTTTTTGTAGATTATTTTATCATGAATGTCTAAGAGTTTTTCACGATCGACTCATCAATAAAGAAGACAAGACGTACTTTTACCTGTTGATGCGAGAAACGTGCGGTCGTTGTTTCGGGACGCCTGTTTTGATGCTTCCCGATGAAGAAGTAATCCAAACGCCTCCGACGCTGATATTTGGGGATTTCATGCAATTTGGTGCTGAAAGAGAAAATCGAATTTATGAAGAAATCAAAGATATGGATAAAATGAAGAACATGTTGCAGGTGAGTCCACAGTTCTTAAAGTCCATAAATTGTATATTTTTTATAGGATTACTTGGATGATTTTAATCTACTCACATCTAAAGAAATGAAGTTGATATTTTTTATGGACGCCGTAGAGCATTGTTCTAGAATTGCTAGAATTTTGCGCGCAGAAAGAGGAAATGGTCTTCTAGTAGGTGTGGGTGGTATGGGTAAACAAAGTCTAACGAAATTAGCCTCTCATGTCAACGCTTACAGGTACATTTTCCAACTTAAATGATTTAAACTGATCATAATTTTTAGATGTTTCCAAATTGAACTCACGCGAAACTACGACCACAGTTATTTTTTCGAAGACTTGCGAAAAATGTACGCAAACGCCGGCGCCAACAACGAAAATTCCGTTTTCCTCTTCACTGACACGCAGATAGTGCAAGAGGAATTTTTGGAAGACATCAACAATTTGTTGAATTCAGGTTTGTAGATGTATTGGTGATTTTCGTTGTTGATGGTTTGTTTACAGGTGAAGTACCGAGTTTATTCGAATCGGATGAGTTGGAAAAGATGATTATTGCTTGTCGTCCGCCCGCCAAAGAAGCTGGAATTGCCGAGAACAATCGCGATGGTATTTTCGATTTTTTTATTGGAAGAGTCCGGAGTAATCTTCACGTTGTGATTTGTATGAGTCCAGTCGGAGATGCTTTCAGGTAAACAATTTACGAATTTTCTATATGTTTTTAATAGGCGGCGTTGCCGCATGTTTCCTTCGCTGGTTAACTGTTGCACCATTGATTGGTTCGTCAAGTGGCCTGAAGAAGCCTTGTTGTCAGTTGCCCAAAGTTCCTTAAAGGGCATCGGTACCTTAGAAATCAGCAACAACTTAGCGGCAATTTGCGTCGTGATGCACAAGGTGATCCATCAACGTCCATTTTAGACACATTTGAAATTTTCACCATTTCAGAGTGTTGAAGACATGACTGAGCGGTTTTACAATGAAATGAGACGCCATTATTACACTACACCAAGTAGTTATCTAGAACTACTCAAACTATACAAAAATATGCTTGAGACGAAAAAGGAACTCATTATCAAAATTAGGGATCGCGTTGCTAATGGTTTAACGGTACACAAATTTCATTAAGTTGAAATCAAAACATCAAATCTTGATATCAAAAGAAAGAATGAACTTTATTGCGAAGCTTAAAACACCAGTTAGACAAATATTCATCAATTCTGATCAACATATCATAGCATGCTCGGTTCAAATTTTATTTTTGTAGAAACTGTACGAAACAAACTCCGTAATCGATTCCATGAAGGAAACACTTCAAATTTTAGAACCAGAACTCGCAAAAAAATCCATAGCAGTCGCTGAATTGATGAAGCATCTTGCCAACGAACAAAAACAAGCCGATAAAGTCAGAAAATTTGTCAAACTTGACGAAGAAGCGGCAACAGTACGTATTTTTATTAATTTCCATCAGTAATTAGAAATTTTCGTAGGAAAAAGCTGCTGAAACGACCGCTTTAGCAGAAGACGCACAAAAAGACTTGGACACAGTTTTACCAGCCATGGAAATGGCAGCCAAAGCTCTTGAATCGCTCAATAAAAACGACGTAAATGAACTGCGAGTGTTCCAAAAACCACCCGCTATGGTTAAATATGTCATGGAAGCCGTCTGCGTCTTGCTTGGAGCAAAGTAATCATTTGTTTTCGATGTATGTAATTTTAACAAGACATTTTAGAACCGATTGGGCGGCTGCCAAACAAGTCATGGCCGATGTTAATTTCTTAAAACGTCTCCAAGATTACGACAAAAATCATATAACTGAAGCAATGATGCGAAAACTCAAACCATACATAGACAACAAAGATTTCTTGCCGGAAATTGTGGTGACCGTGTCAAAAGTATGCAAAAGTATGTGCATGTGGGTTCGAGCTATCGATCAATATGCCAAGGTGTATAAAGTAGTCGAACCAAAAAGGAAAAAGTAAGTTGGACTTTAACTGATGACACAGTTGTTCATTTTGAAAATAGGTTGGAAGCGGCGGAAGTGGAACTTAATAAAGTCATGTCGTTGCTGAAAGATAAACAACGACAATTGGCTGATGTTGAAGCGATGATCAACAATTTAGAAGAGACTTTCAACAAAAGCATGGCTGAAAAACAGGCTACTGAAGATTCGATGGCCTTGACGGCCGCCAGATTACAAAGAGCTGGACGTTTGAACGTCGCGCTTGGTGATGAACAAACGCGTTGGGAAATAAGCGTCGAGGTACGACGTTTCAGCCGAGTTACAAACTTTATTTTTTTTCGGTTTTTTAGTCCTGCGGTGTACAGTTGGGAAATCTCATTGGGGATGTTTTAATGGCGGCTGCTTGTGTGGCTTATATCGGCGCCTTTACCAACAATTATCGTGAAGAGCTTGTTGAAATGTGGCTGAATGAATGTAGAACGCTTGCTATACCATCTTCAGACAGTTTTAGGTATTTTATGCACTGAATTCCGGCTCAAGTTATTGATATTTTTTTAATAGCCTCATAACAATTTTGGCTGATCCTTACGATATACGAATGTGGAACACGTGTGGTTTACCACGTGATATCGTTTCTACGGAAAATGCAATCATGGTTACGCAAGCCGGGCGATGGCCACTCATGATCGATCCTCAAGAGCAAGCTAATCGCTGGATTCGTCAAATGGAAGCGAACAACAAACTCAAAATCGTTAAATTAACCGACGCCAACTTTATGAGAGTTCTTGAAAGCGCCATTCGCATCGGCATGCCTGTTTTGCTCGAAGAAGTTGGTGAAACCTTGGATCCAACTTTGGGACCAGTACTTTTAAAGCAAACCTTCATACAGGTATGATCTGATCTAATTTAACGCTTATGATTTTTGTTTTTTTTTTTTTTTTTTTTTTTT
>JAFFZR010025358.1:0-10005 GCA_018397195.1 Lethrus apterus | reverse complement strand
ATTCCAAATTCTCCATTGTTTCTTCTTCTTTTCGCGAATCCAACTTACTCCTTTCAATTTTACAATAAATTGCTTCTTAAGACGACCATCTTCAAAAGTTGTTGATTTAAATTCCAAATTCTCCATTGTTTCTTCTTCTTTTCGCGAATCCAACTTATTCCTCTCAATTTTATAATAAATTGCTTCTGAAGACGACCATCTTCAAAAGTTGTTGATATAAATTGAAAATTCTCCATTGTTTCTTCTTCTTTTCGCGAATCCAACTTACTCCTTTCAATTTTACAATAAATTGCTTCTTAAGACGACCATCTTCAAAAGTTGTTAATATAAGTTGAAAATTCTCCATTGTTTCTTCTTCTTTTCGCGAATCCAACTTACTCCTTACTCTATTTCTTCAAAAGATTGATTTGGGCACAAATTACAAGTCTATAAAGGAAGAAAGTTCATTTCTTCTTCATTTCCATACTATACATAATTACAAGAAGAAAGGCGCTTAAATCCGATCTATGATATTTAAAAGAATGTGTATGGACTGGGGAGCTGAATTCTTCAGGAAGTCTAGAAGAAGAAGTCCTTGAAGATATAATTATCCAACCATTTGGACAAGTAGCATGTTCATTTCTTTCCTTTCTTCTGGAACATCAATTATAAGCAGGAGGAAGTTCTAATCGCTCCCTTTTTCTTCAAAAAATTGATTTGGTCACAAATTACAAGTCTATAAAGGAAGCAAGTTGTTTTCTTCTTCATCTGAAGAACAAGCCGCGTTTTCAATATCTTCATTTCCATAGTCTACACAATTACAAGAAGAAAGGAGCTTCTATCTGATTTATGATGTTTAAAAGAATCTGTGGGGAGTTGAATTCCTCAGGAAATCTAAAAGAAGAAATTCTTGAAGACAATGTTATCCAACCATTTGGACATATTTCAAATAAAACTTTTGATGGGAATCTTCTGGATTTTGCCCGGAATTTATTCGGATTTTGCCCGGACGTTGCCCGGATTTTTCCAGTTGTTTCCCGGATTTTGCCCGGGTTTAGCCCTGAGTTCCTCAGGATTTTGCCCGGAGTTTCCCAGGATTATGCCCGGATTTTCAATATTTTGTCCGGAGTTTTCCGATTTTGGCCGGATTCTGCCCGGAGTTTTCCGGATTTACCCGGATTATTCGGGATTGCATGGCCGTAGCTGGCCCGCGGTCCGGTGTAACCTAGCATCTAGGTTACAACCCGTCGTCGTACAGTTGTTGTGGTTGCTACGATCTGTCCCGATCGTATCTCTCTCAGGTGGCCTGATGTTTCGGTCTCTCGCCGTTAGGTGGAGCTCGTGCATCATATTATTATAAATTTTAAAAAATATCTTGTGATTTAAAGGTATCATCGCTGCAGCCGGTAAGGGTCTCTTCAGGGCGATGTTGTGCGACCCGGATAAGGTGGCCGATCTGGTCCCCGTCGACATGGTCATTAATTTGTTGCTCGTGTCCGGATGGCGAGTGGGAACGATTAAAAACAAAGACATGCAAGTCTACAATTTCGTCACAGGTTCGTTTGGGTTTTTGTTTTGAAACGAAATTTCTAAAAGCCGTGGTTTTAGGTCAAAGGAGGCCTATTTCGTGGCAGATGTTCATAGGACTGTGCTTCAAGTATATGAGGAAACATCCATTTTCGGATATTTCGTGGTATCCGGATGGTACGGTGACCGCATCGAAGTTACTGCATACGATTAATAAGTGTCTGATGCATTGGGTGCCCGCTTACGTCGTCGATGCCTGCGTTTGGCTATTTGGCGGTAAACCCATGTAAGTGAAATCGTTAAGTCTGTGGTTTTGTGAACATTCAATGTTGATCAAGCTTGGATTATCGAAGAATTAAAATTTGTTCTTTTCGAACAGAATGGCGAAAATCCAGGATAAGCTTTCGAAAGCCGCTAAGTGTTTGGAGTACTTCACGACCAATGAATGGCAATTTCACGATGACAACGTACGGACGTTGAATCTATCGATGAGTGAGAATGACAGAAAAGAATTTTGCTTCGACGTCGGGCAAATTAATTGGGAATCTTACATAGAAAATTATGTACTAGGGATCCGAAGGTAAATTTTAACTTCATCAAGATATACAGGGTTCAATTTAACCAAATTTTCAGGTTTATTTTTAAAGAAAACGTAGATACGTTACCATCAGCACGACAACAAATATCCAAACTATTTTGGACGTATCGTATACTTCAAGTAATAACGGTGATGTCAATGTGGCACTTTTTGGCGTTAAGATGTGCCCCCCTCAGACAGTTATGGGCCAAAGCCCTCCATTTATTGATACACATAGCTAGAATGCTGCCATTTATATAAAAAAATGTATACATAATGTAAATAATGTTTCGTTTCCCTCCTCTTTAGTTGGCAAAAACTGCAGTACGAAGTCGATCGCCGAAGAACTTCGAAGTGTGCCCCGCGAGTAAACTCTTCGAAAGTGTCACGTTTTAAAGTCGCAATTTTCGACTTTTCCTTGTATTTATTCGGTTGTTTTTTCTTTGTGGGCTTTCGTCGAAGTTAGACGCGGGCACGACGTAACTTCGAAGTTTTATCGTGTTTTTTTCACTCGACTAAGTCGTTTCGTTTTTATAATTCTCGATTAATTAATGGGCATTAGGTGGAAGTCTATGTAGGAATTGTACACGAACATCGGTGAATAAAAATTGGGTATCAGTTGGAAGTTAGTTAGGGAGAAACGAGACGATGGGTTTTAGTCGCAATGTGCATTTTTTTTTTTTGTATAGATTGTGTAATTTTTAAAACGTTTTTCTTATCGTTAGTTCTCGTTTTTTACTTTTTACGCAGTTGTATGTAATTTTCACAATAACATTTACCAATAAACTAGTCTGTATTTATTGTTACGATTTTGTGTTTATTTCTTGTTCGAAATGTCCATTTAAAATTGATCGTAAAATCCCAAGATCATCTCAAATCTAGTGTTTCAATTGAGTTACAATCGGAACATATGCTATTGATTGGCTGCTGAAAAGATAATTCATTTTTATGTAAACTTATTGATGAAGTTGATAACGACACCTACGGATTGGTTTAATTGAAGACGAATAAAACTTATTTACAGCTTTTGTCTCTACTTACGTATTTTGTTAAAACAAAACAGTTTTGAAAGTTGCCCCATGAAAGTTATCTCTGAAGATTTCTTGCATGAAAGATACAGACCTCAACTTTTCTTGTATTTTTATTGTGCTTAGTCACTCCCGAAATTTACAAGGTAATGTACAAAGTTCGAAGAAAATGCATTAAAATTTTATATTGTTTGTCAAAAGTATACAAAGAAATAAAAAATAATCATTACTTTCATGAAGAGCGAAAAAACCGCAAAATTTCAACTGACAGGAAAAAAAATCGCAACCATGGTCCCCGACGTTCTGACATGTTAAGCAGTGTTGCCAACTCGTGGAAAATTTCCGTCATATGGGAAATTTTGATACGCTGTGAAAAAGGGAAAATGATAAAATGGCAAATTCCAAGAACAAAATAATTTTTTTTGCCATATCACTTTATTCTGTAGAACGTACAAGTATTGTAGAATCAAATTTAAGGCTGGCATATTCAGTTACGTTTTATATGAGCGTGATTCGAACACCACGTTTTCGGTGCACGTATCTCCCTAATTGTTGTTTTGTTAATATTTAATGCGCATTTAATTCGAAGGTCAAATTAGACAAATTTATGATCTTAAAATTAGAGGTAATATCTCGTCCGACGTTTTCGCTTCCACTGTGTATTGGCACAGTATACAGTATAGACTACTATACTGTGGTATTGGCAACGAACGTTCCAAGTTCCACTTTCCAACTTCAACCTGAACGAGTTCACTTGTGTTTATTTCATGTAATTTGCACTGTTTTTATTAAAATTTTGACTTAGATACTGATTTATAAATGTTTGATACTGATTTAAGACAAATTTATAAGCACGTTTTACCTCAAAATGTTGGTGAAGATCGTAACTTTTATGGTTGCGATCTGGCAACTTTTTTTTATTTTTCACCTGGCAACACTGCTAATCAGGGAAGCGCGGTATATACGGTTTAACATCAGGGCCGCATTAAGGCTGTCGTAGCCAAAACTCTTTAACGCAAGTAAAAGAAACAGTATCAGAAAATCGAGAAAATCAAGACTCTCTTAGTTTGTTAGAAATTAATTATATTGTGAATTTCCACTTTACAAACATCTTGTGTAATTACATACCGAAGGCTGTATTTAAAAACACATTATTTCTGTTACAATTTATTTAATACACATAATTTATACAATTTAATTATTATCATTAAACAACAATATACAGAAAAATCACATTTGGAATGAAATCAAAGATACGTATAGTCCATTAAATATGACTAGCGACGGCTTTTTCGTTATTACGTTATTAAAAATTAATTCATCAGAAAGAAATTAATTTAAAGATTAAAAGATACGTAATATCACGATTTACAAATAAAAATAAAAAGGCGTATAATACTAAAAACAATAAATACAAAAAAAACATTGAAAATCGACTTAGCTAATCAAAATGTATTCCACTGACACACGTACAGAGAAACCGATTAAATTTTGATACATCGATGACATTTAAATGTCAATCTGAATTCGCACATTTACTGACGTCAAGATAATTACGAATAAGAAACACATTTTGAACAGCACGGATTTAATCCTACACGCAAATAAAAAAAAAAAACAGATCGATAAATTACGTTTTGTGCTTCTTGTCCACGACGAGCTACAGACATACACAAAAATATGAAGATTCATTTTTCGTCGTTTAAAACAATCGGCCACCGTTAATTTTTCTTGATACACGTTTGTCTAAAATTATAACGTTAAACACAAAAATACAAACAACCGAACCTCACCATTTGTGTTGCGAGTTTACGTAATTATTTTTCCTCTTTTTCGTGGTTGTTTGAACAACCGTTTTCTGTGTCAACATTTTTGTCGCTCCGCGAAGCATCAAGAAAAACCAATAGAGTTGAGGTAACACCAAGATGGACATTGTTATTTTGCATCCTCTTGGCAAAGACATAATTGCCTAAAAAAATACATAGTTTACAAGGTTTATATTGATCTATTTTATATTCATCAGTACAAAATGCATCAAACAATAAACAAGTGGGGACGGGAGAAAAATAATGAAGAAATTTTGCAAGCCACGATAATAATGAAAGAATTCTGCGAACAAAGAGAATCAAGGAAATTTTGCAAACGAGGAAACGAAGAAATTTTGCAAACAAGGAAATTTTGCAAACGAGGAAACGAGGAAATTTTAATTAAATTTAATGGATGGAAAAAGCCTCTCTCAGTCTGGTTAAGTTCTTCAAGCTTGGGACAAGTTAAAGGGAATCAAGGGAATAAATCAAAATCAATCGAATGAAATACTTACATCTACATAATCCAATTTTGCAGATTGAGCATAGAGGTACATGACATAAGGAAACATAGCTATTCTGCACAAAAAGAACGACACCAACATGAGCACTCCATTAACAACGTACAATTTCGTCGCTTTCATTCCAAAACGAGACAAAACGCCCCTCAAAGAAACAAACGGAGTACTCGCTTCCATCAAGAAGACATAACCAAAGACACAATCTCCTAGACCACCTCGTAAATACTGAAACACCATTGAAACAAAGAACGAAACGAAAACTTTATCGAAAAACTCACCACTATGACGGAAAATCCGAAAACTCCTATGAACAAGTGATGCCCGATTATAATGGGATTATCTATGATGTACGTCAGGAACTTGTTGAAGACGATGGGTCTCCTTTTAATGTCGCCGTTTTGTTGACACGTACCGCCGATGGCCCCTATCGTGTGGCAATGCACCTGATACATGCTCCAAATATCGTACATGAAATACGAAGCTCCAAACCAAGCGTATGCTTCAGACATGTAATGCGAGGTCCTTAGCAAATCCCTCGGACATGAGTACGAAGTTATGGTAAATCCCGACAAACAAGAGAAAACCGCTTGCACTGTAGATACCACTCTAGAAAAAAATAAAAAATTGAATACATTCAATAATTTAAAATATAGCAGCGCCACATTTTAAAAGCCTTAATTTCACATCTAATCTGACTTACTTGTTACTTATATCGAGCACGTCGGCACTCGACAGTTTGTATTTCTTGACGACTTTTTGTCCATAAACGGTCCTCTGCGCGGCGTGATTGAACAGACTGTATATCGACGTGAAGAAAACGGCACCAAGCAAGGATATAAAAAGGCCCCGGTCGATCGTGACGCGATCCTCCCACTCCAGACTGGAGACGGCGTACAGTGCGATCGCCAGCGACAGCACGATTCCTACGGCCAACGAAGTGATCATGTGGGTCGACTTCTTCGGCTGCAAAGAACTGCAATTAAACACAAACTGAACTGAAATTGTTTCGCGAAGCTAACAGATCTCAGCGATGTTACGCGAACGACGATTTTTAACGTTAGTTATCTCAGCCGCACAAAATCTAAATCTAGACGATGGCAATTAAAGCGAAGATAACATCTGAACCTTAACAATCTAATAGGAAACAAAATCAAAAACAATTATCGTCGAAAAATCAAGTAAAATCATTTCATTAAATGTATGTATGTAAATTTGAAATAAACAATTTACAATTTACTTACTGCTATTTCCTTTTTATTCATATTGATCGTCACTATTCTTTCACTTATTATTTTTTTTTACATAAAAACAAAATTATGATGTTTGAATTTAATTTTTAATTTGTTGATTTTTGAATAAATAACCTTGATTTATTTTTTTTAACTAAAATACTGTAGCAACAAATTAATAGAAAAAATTACGTCAGAATTTATTATTAATAATCACATTGAATACAACAAGGTCATCTATGCTAAACGGCCAATTGCAATGAAATCAACGATTAATGTTTCGAAACACAAATATTAAATTTTAATTAATTTAATTATGTAGTTTTAATTAGCCAAGTGATTAAATTATTACTTTAACAGATAAAATTTGTCGTGGAAAATCTTCTCCAATATTTGTATACCCGCCCGACTCTTCCTTCTATTTGTTCATTTCCAAAGTTCTCCTCCTTTTCATACTTCTCATGTATATCCTCTAACATTATCTCTTCCCACCGCTCAACACTTACATTTTACCACTCAAATTGCTTCTTACAAATTCCTTGCTGTATCACAAATAAAAACCACTTAAAAAATAAAATATGTAAAATTTCATTAAAATTTGTATAAACCATCTTGGTTAGACAACATCACAGATCACCTCGGAAGACACTTACATACATAAAAATAAACTTACGTGCTCGTCTGTAAAACGCACAGTGGAAAACAAAGCGCGTTATGTAACTTAAAGATGTCTTTATCCGATTATCTTAAATAAACACAAATGTTATGAGTTGTGACATACCTCCCTCTTGATATGCGAATTGGTGTAGAGTTTCGGTTTCATGTTTCGCGTCGAGAATTTCTGCGTTGTTCACGGTAAATTTAGCGGGCGCTTTTCGAAAAATTTTCACTTATTTCCTGTTACATTCTGTCGATCGTCTCATCGTGTCGTTTCCTGATCTTCTTAACAACCATCTTGACAGGTGAGGTTATGTGCTATTTCAAATCTTCGAATCATAAGGCGCCATCTAGACATAGACGCATCATTTAACATAAATATTTAAAAAAACGTAACAATGGACTATTTTATTAGTCCATTGTTACGTTTTTTTAAATATTTACTACATTTTAAGTAAGCAAATTATAAACATTTTTGGAAAATTTTACGTTCTTTAAAACACAAAATAGCAATTTTACTATCGAAAACTATTTGTAGAAATTAACAGAAATCTACTTAACCGACAATTTTTTAAATCATTATTATTTATAATTATTACTTTTTAAATAATGTTAATAATAACAATTGTTTGTATAAATGTAATTTCTTTTGGAAATGAAAAATCTTTCGAATTTTTAAACGGTTTTGATTTGTCAGTTTGATATGTAAACATACAAAGATCTGTCACTGTCATTTAAGGAAATTTTGAAAGGTGTGGTTTTTTATCACAAAATTTAGCGAAAATTTGTATAAAATGTCTGCTACGTTAAAGCCTTACTTAACCGCGGTGAGACACACGTTAACTGCAGCGATGTGTTTAGATAATTTCTCATCACAAGTCGTCGAAAGACACAACAAACCAGAAGTTGAGGTTAGAAACTTGTAATTTCGTTTTACACAATCTCACTCCGTTATTTTTTAGGTCCGTACGAGTAAAGAATTACTCTTGACGCCGGTCGTTATATCACGAAACGAAAAGGAAAAAGTCTTAATCGAAACGTCGATAAATTCGGTACGGATTAGCATCTCTGTCAAACAAGCCGATGAAATCGAAAAGATCTTGTGCAAGAAGTTCATGAGGTTCATGATGATGCGCGCCGAGAATTTCATCGTTTTGAGACGAAAACCCATCGAAGGTTACGACATAAGTTTTTTAATTACAAATTTCCATACCGAACAAATGTACAAACACAAATTGGTCGATTTCGTCATACATTTCATGGAGGAGATCGATAAGGAGATCTCGGAGATGAAATTAGCTGTAAATGCAAGAGCACGAATCGTTTCTGAAGAGTTTCTCAAACGATTTTAGCTTGCGGTAAGTGGGTTTTTAAAAACTTAGCCCAAATCGAACGTTTGTAATTGTTTGGCCCTATGCACTGTTAATTATTTAAATTATTCATACGTTAATTTTGACCAAAATAGTCTTCAAGTTCAAATAAGTAAGTTTTATGCTAAAGCACTTTTACAGTTTACATTTTCTTTCTTTATATTATGTATTATATTCAATACACAGTGTATACAACATTTGAATTTTATGTAAAATACATAATTTTATTAGTAAAATAAGTTTAATATATGTATTATCATCTTCCAAGTACATATAGTAACATCTTACTAATGATATTTTCTTTAAATCCTTAAAAAAAATTTTTAAATAAAAGATGATCAATTTTTTGTTTGACTCGATACATGACTAAGACTAATTTTTAAAAGTCATAGTGTTTTCATGTTACTAACGAACTGATTTATAAGTGAAGGTCATTAGCAGCGATGTTGCCAACTCCATCCTTGAAGATTTGCAGCACCTTTCCCAGTATTATTTTCTCCAGAAAAAATCCATTAGCAAAACATGAATATCTCTGCAGTTGTCCATGCAGTGGCTGCTTAGTTTGCCCACTTTTAGCACTTTTAGCTTAATTACATCTAAATGTTATTTTTTACTTTAATGTTTTTAATGTGATTATTAACTTTGTAACTAGTAGTCGATGCAAATATGATAAGTGCTATATTATTGACTGCTGTCGCATAGTTAGTTCAGTAGCGGGGTGTATCTTTGATGATTTCTGTTATCAGTGTTATAATCATTTCATTTTTGCTCTAATAGACCTATGACCTTAATTTAAGATTGAAAGATACGCCGCTGGTACTTAAAAGGCTTTAAGAAATTTTATGAACTAAGAAAAGTTTCTGCACCTTTTTATGTTAAGCACACGCGGTCTTTAAGAGATCTTTCATACATTCGTTTTGTTTTGTTGCATGGATGTTACAATATTATTATTTTAGTTTATTTGTAAAGATAATATTTATTATTTATTTTGTAAACGTTTATAAACTATTGCAAAATGTCTATATTTATGTTGAATATTGGTTGTGTCCGGGAAGTTTTAAACACAACCGGCGTGTTCGGGCCAGTCGCACACGTTAAGTGTTGGATTGAAATGAAGACCGGCTGGACAGTTGAATTCTATCGCTTTGCCCCAGTCACATTTACAGAACTTCGTGCAGTCGGGATGTGTCAGGAAATCGACGTATTTTCCATTTAAGGCTGGGCATTTCGATGAATCGCAACTACCATTATTTCCTCCATCGCTTCCATCACCGCCATCGCTTCCATCTCCGCCGTTGTTTCCATCTCCGTT
>JAFFZR010025354.1:0-10393 GCA_018397195.1 Lethrus apterus | reverse complement strand
TCAATTTAAAAAAGTAATCGGTATGCTTGTATCTTAGCAACGCGATGTTCTTTTGTTTTATAATTTATTGCGCGAAAAGCACATTGCAAGGTACTTAAACTTTGTCCATTTAACCAAGCTTGTATCTCCTTAAATAAAAAAGTTAGCTATTGTAGAATGTTCCCGTGAACAGACTGTATATCTTATTTTTTATTCAGGTTTTAGTTCCAAAATTGAAAGAAGGTGAACCGAATCCCGGTGTAGTGTTATCTGTTTTATTAACGATTGGTGATTTGGCCGGTGTGACCGGTGGTGGTGTTGAGTTACAACAATGGATGAAGGAACTCATGACGATATTATTGGAAATGTTCGGGGACGCCTCTGCTCCGGAGAAACGTGGTGCTGCTTTGTGTACATTAGGTCAACTTGTCGGCGCCACCGGACATGTCATAAAACCATATACTGAATACCCGATACTTTTGGATGTTTTAATAAATTTCTTGAAAACCGAACAACATCCTTTTATACGACGGGAAACTATAAGAGTTTTGGGACTGCTAGGAGCTTTGGATCCATATCGTCATAAAATAAATCGCGGGCAAATCGATTATCAACCGGAAGCGCCCGTGTTGATTGCGATTACTGACAAATCAGACGATAGCAACGCCGACCTGACTTCAAGCGAAATGCTGGTCAACATGAGCTCCAGTACGTTGGAGGAATACTATTTAGCCATTGCTATATCGACTCTGATGAAAATAATACGTGACCCAACTCTGTTGCAACACCACACGATGGTAGTCCAAGCCGTCACGTTTATTTTCAAAAGTTTAGGCATAAAATGCGTCACTTACATCTCGCAAGTGTTACCGAGCCTTTTGAACGTCGTCAGAACTGCCGATTTCAACTTTAGAGAATTTCTATTCCAACAACTGGCTCAATTGATCGAAATTGTAAAACAACACATACGAAACTATTTGGATGACATATGCGCTCTCATCAAGGAATTTTGGACACCGAACAGTTCCATACAAGTCACCTTGGTCATCTTAATTGAACACATAGCCGTCGCATTGGGCGCCGAGTTCAAGGTAAAATCACCATTTCACAAACCGTTAACGCAACTTCACCACTTTTAGGTTTATTTACCGAAATTAATGCCACAAATTCTGCGAGTTCTGAACCACGACACGTCGAAGGACCGCATCGTCACCATCAAACTTTTAGAAGCTTTGCGAAAATTCGGGAACAATTTGGACGATTACATGCATCTGATCCTCCCTCCGATTGTCAAGTTGTTCAACGCTCGCGTGCCACTTCCCGTCTCGAAACAGGCCTTAGAAACAATCGATTTACTCGCGGACATTTTAGATTTTAGTGATTTCATCTCGCGCATCATTCACCCTCTCGTACGCACTTTGGACACAAACCCGGAACTACGGGCCACCGCAATGGAAACGTTGGTATCGTTGGTCTTGCAACTCGGACGCAAGTTCAACATATTCGTGCCGTTGGTGCACAAAGTCATGACGAAGCACAAGATTCAACATTCGAAGTACGAGATGTTGATCACGAAACTCAACACCGAGACGACGTTGGCCGACGACAGCGATTTTAAAGTGCCGCGCAACCGCATAAAGAATAAAAATCGCGATTCCAACCTTCCGACGGATTCCTCGATATTGAGATTGAAAGTCTCTTCGAGCAATCTGCAACAGGCGTGGACCATAACGAGAAGGGTGTCGAAAGACGATTGGTTGGAATGGCTAAGACGGCTCAGTATAGAGCTGTTGAAGCAATCGCCGATTCCCGCTTTGAGATCGTGTCTGTCGTTGGCCCAGACTTACTCACAGTTACCCAGGGATCTTTTCAATGCGGCGTTCATAAGTTGCTGGAACGAACTCAGCGAGCCAATGCAGTTGGAGCTGATCAAGAGTCTCGAGCAGGCGCTGATTGTAGCGGATATTTCCGAAATAACGCAAACCATATTGAATTTGGCGGAATTCATGGAGCATTGCGATAAGGGACCGTTACCTCTCGAACAGAAAATTCTTGGAGAACGAGCCATGCACTGCAGGTAAATTATTGATAAAAATTAGTCGCACAGTGTTAATTTTTGTTTAAGGGCTTATGCAAAAGCGTTACATTACAAAGAGGAAGAATTTCAAAGGGACGCGAATAGTCAAGTTGTCGAGGCGTTGATTTCCATTAATAACAAATTGCAGCAAAAAGAAGCTGCAGAAGGTCTTCTTCAATATGTCAAGCAACGCAACTGCGATATGCAAATTCAGGTCAGGTGGTACGAAAAGTTGCACAATTGGGATAAAGCCCTGGGTTTGTATGAGGAAAGACTGGCTGTGGAAAGCGGCGATCAAGAAGCTTGTTTAGGACAAATGAGGTTAACAACATTTTAATTCATACTTTTTATTTATCGTATGTTGTTATCAGATGTTTGGAGGCTTTGGGAGAATGGGATGCTTTACATAAAGTTGTCGAGGATCGTTTTGACACTTTGTCTGATGCGAATCAATTGAAAGCAGGGCGATTGGCCGCTGCGTCTGCTTGGGGTATCCATCATTGGGAATCGATGGAAAGGTAAATTTTTTATTTCCATCGTGATTAAAAATTATTCTCTTGTTTATTTTAGATATGTTAATGTTATGCCACACGAATCACAAGATGGATCATTCTATCGCGCGATATTAGCAATTCACAACGAACAATACGAAGAGGCACAGAAATTCATAGACATGGCAAGGGAACTCTTGGATACCGAGTTAACAGCGATGGCTGGAGAATCCTATCAAAGAGCTTACGGTGCGATGGTTATCGTACAAATGCTCGCTGAATTAGAGGAGGTTATACAGTACAAACTTGTTCCGGAACGAAGACATACGTTACGGGCTATGTGGTGGCAGCGGCTACAAGCCGGACAAAGAAAAGCCGAAGATTGGCAAAAAATTATACAAGTGCACTCTTTAGTTCTCAGCCCGCATGAAGACATTCACACGTGGCTTAAATACGCGTCTTTATGCAGGAAAAGTGGATCTTTGGTATGTAAACAAATGAATGAGTAGATATACTATGGGCGTTCTGGACCAAAAACGCGTGTTATTTCTTATGCAGGTTCCAATTCACTTTTTAGTAGTAATGGGTGCGCCTTTTTTGGATTTTTTGACCATGACATTTGACCTTTGACCTTGACGCCCACGTGGCCGAGGGGGTTTTTGAGAACCTGATCCAAACTGAGCGCGAACCTAACTGGTTGAGTTAGGTTCGAGCGTGAACCTAAATAGGTTGAGTACTACTAAAAATGAATTGGAACCTCCATAAGAAACAACACGCGTTTTTGGTCCAGAACGCCCATAGTATATCTACTTGAATGTGTGCTCTACTCATTAATAAATTACAGATGCTTTCGCACAAAACTTTAGTCATGTTACTTGGTTACAATCCAGATGATCATCCAGGTGAATGTCTACCATTCAATCAACCACAAGTGACGTTTGCTTACACTAAACATTTGTGGATGGCCGGTCGGAAAGAATATGCTTATGAGCAACTACAACATTTCTTGGATGAATACTTACAACTATTTAACAGCGAGGATGTAACACACGATGAAAGACGAAGATTACTTGCAAGGTTTTATTCATTTATTTTTTATTACAAAAACCACGATGACTATTTTTAGATGTTATTTAAAATTGGGTTCGTGGATGGTGTCGCTGCACGGCACAACAGAATCATCCATTCCGACCGTGTTACAACGATTCCAACATGCGACAGAGCACGACCCCCATTGGTACAAGGCGTGGCATTCTTGGGCATATATGAATTTCGAAGCGGTGCTCTTCTACAAGACGCAGAGCGAAAGCTTGGCAAGGACGAACCGTCAGGTTCAAAAATCGGATAAACCGAGCGATTACATTCCGTACACGGTTTTGGCAGTTCAGGGTTTTTTCAAATCGATAAATTTGTCAAAGGGGAGCTCCCTGCAAGACACTTTACGTTTACTGACGTTATGGTTTGAGTACGGACAGTGGCCTGAGGTTCATGACGCTATCGTCGAAGGGCTGCGACTCATTGAAAAGAACACATGGTTACAAGTCATACCGCAGTTGATTGCTCGCATCGACACGCCAAGGTCTTTAGTTTTCAGACTTATACATCTCTTGTTGGTCGATATCGGAAAAACACATCCTCAAGTACGTTTTAACGGCTCGTGTTTACACATTGCACAAAGTTTTATTTCAGGCTCTTATTTATCCTTTAACTGTGGCGTCGAAAAGTCAGTCTTTGTCTAGAAGACAGGCCGCTAATAAAATACTCAAATCGATGAGTGAACATTGGCCGACGTTGGTTAATCAAGCTTTAATGGCTTCCGAGGAATTAATTAGGGTTGCCATTTTATGGCATGAAATGTGGCACGAAGGCTTGGAAGAAGCATCTAGGTATTACTTTTAATGTGTCATTTTAATAACTTTCTTTATAACTCAAAAATTGGCCCCACGTTGGGCGCCAATTATTACGCGGCCAAACCGAAGTTTTTTCGGAATTTAGTTCACCGAGAGGGCATCCACCGGCTAGACTAGCAGTGTAGGGAGGGGGGACCTGATCAAATGTATAAAACATTTCGAATTTAATTTCCAATATTTCGCATTAATCTTGAGAAATTTGTAATTTCAGATTATTTTTCGGTGAAGGTGACGTGGAAGGAATGTTCAAAGTGTTGGATCCCTTACATGCCCGACTGGAACGTGGCCCTCAAACACTGAAAGAAACTAGCTTTCATCAAGCGTACGGTCGTGACTTAAACGAAGCGCAAGAATCGTGTCAAAGATACAAGGTTTAGTGTATTTTTAACCGTTTGTCGTATTTATTTACACCGTCGTTTTAGATGACGAAAATCAAACAACACTTGACGCACGCCTGGGATTTGTATTATCATGTATTTCGACGTATAACGAGGCAGTTGCCGCAATTAACGTCGCTAGAGTTGCAATACGTGTCGCCCAACTTGCTCATATGCAAGGATTTAGAATTGGCTATACCGGGAAGCTACAGCCCTGGACAACCGATAGTCCGAATAGCCTACATACATCCTTCTTTAGAGGTGATTTTGTTTGTTTTTGTGTGATTGTGTCATTCGTTATCTTTTTAAAGGTAATTACATCAAAACAACGTCCAAGGAAATTGTTAATAAGAGGTAGCAATGGTAAAGATTACATGTTCCTATTAAAAGGGCACGAAGATCTGCGACAGGATGAAAGGGTCATGCAAATTTTCGGTTTGGTCAATACGTTGTTGTTAAAAGATCCCGATACCGTAAGATGCAACTTGACCATACAGCGATACGCAGTTATTCCCTTGAGTACAAATTCCGGATTGATCGGTTGGGTACCTCATTGCGATACTTTACACACTTTGATCAGAGATTATCGTGAAAAAAAGAAAATTTTATTGAATATCGAACACAGGATAATGTTGCGAATGGCGCCGGATTACGACCACTTGACAACGATACAAAAAGTTGAAGTTTTCGAACAAGCTTTGGAGCACACACACGGCGATGACTTGGCAAGGTTATTATGGTTGAAAAGTCCAAGTTCGGAGGTGTGGTTCGACAGGCGTACAAATTATACGCGATCTTTGGCTGTGATGTCGATGGTAGGATACATTTTAGGTTTGGGAGATCGTCATCCGTCCAATTTGATGTTGGACCGACTGAGTGGAAAAATCTTGCACATAGATTTCGGTGATTGTTTCGAGGTTGCGATGACTCGAGAAAAGTTCCCTGAGAAAATACCATTCAGATTGACGAGGATGTTGATAAATGCAATGGAAGTTACGGGGATCGAAGGGACGTATCGAAGAACGTGCGAAAGTGTCATGTCGGTATTGCACAGGAACAAAGATAGCGTCATGGCGGTTTTAGAGGCTTTTGTGTACGATCCTTTACTGAATTGGAGGTTGGTAGATACGGTGGGTCGCGTGAATCGTTCGAATGCGAACGATGTTGGTTCGATGTCGACCGGTTCCTCACAAGATCAAGACGTCGATTCTTTGAGTAACAACGTATCGAAGAAAA
Organism: Lethrus apterus; assembly: GCA_018397195.1. NCBI lineage: Eukaryota > Metazoa > Arthropoda > Insecta > Coleoptera > Geotrupidae > Lethrus > Lethrus apterus. The sequence continues at coordinate 4,323 of JAFFZR010025354.1, read as the reverse complement.
TTATACCGTCTCCGGAAACTGTTGGCGATGGTTCAGAACCGGAAGCTGTTAAAAATAAAAAGGCAGTGAAGATCATCAACAGAGTTAGAGATAAATTGACGGGGAATGATTTTAATGTTGAAGAAACGCTGACGATCGAGCGACAGGTTGATTTGTTGATACAACAAGCGACGGATAATGAAAATTTGTGTCAGTGTTATATTGGTTGGTGTCCATTTTGGTAAAGAACTTTGCTTAGTTTTCATTTATAATTATTTATAGTTGTAGTTAAGTTTATTAATTTTTCCATTAATTAAATATACTAAACTCAATTGTTGATTGAAGTTTGCATTATCTGTATAGTAGTAGTTAGCAATTTATTTAATAAAAATGTCATGTTTTTTAAAGCATAAAATACAATTAATCAAAAACTCATCGGTGCTACTTTAGCGTGCGGTCTACTTGAGCTTTTACACACTAAGGTGTGATTAAAAATTGAAATAGCTCTTTAAGAAACGCAGTTTTTTTTACAGATACCTAAATATTAAAATGTCTATATATCCGACTAACAGATGGCGTAGATCGCAGACTAGTAGACCACACGCTAAAGTAGCAACAACTTTTTTTTCTCGAACAGTAACATAAATACAAAAATACAAACAAAAATAAGCATTGTTCACAGCAGTTATATCCAAAAATGTATCAATAATGCTAAAATATTTACAAATAATATAATAATATAACTTGAAAGATTATAAATCTTTCAATGGAGGAAACCTATTTATATATGTTCGTTTCTTTGTACGTATTGACGTATCCTGGCTTGAAACGTCGAACAATCCCGTCGAATTTAAAGACAAATCATCTTCCAAAAGCCTTCTGCTGATGGATTCGCACTGTTTCCTAGTCCGTACCTCATGTCTTATAACAGTCGATTTAATCGGCAAAAGCGATTCGATATTGTTCGGTAGTCTCATGCCAACGTCTTCCTTGACAATGGTATGCTTTGCCGGTTTGTAAATAACTTCAGGGAACGAATCTATCAAATTTTCTTTCTGTGCCGATTTGTGACACGATCCGTAACGCGCATTAACCGTGGGTGTTATTTTTTTATAAAGGGGCGTCGTCGGCGCGTTTTTTATGTAAACTCCAACGGGAGATGCCACACTTTTATAATTTGTATTTATGACAGGGGAAAGATTTCGGTAGGGCTTCGCCGCTGGCTGTTTAAATTCGAATCGTCGGGGTGCAGCAACTATATATGCGGCGACCGGACTCAAAATGTTGTCATATTTACGTGTCGGTTTTTTTGGTTTTAAAAATTTCGTATTTTTTTCACTGGTCGTCGTTTGGATATTTTTCTGCGCATTGGTCGTTTCCATCGACATTGAATAATTAAGACCCTCGTTCAAGGCTCGTTCCATTTCTTCCAACGTATCGTCGAAATCAAACGAATGGTTTGGATTTTCTTCCAACTCGATGTTCAAGGCTGAAGCATGATCGTCTTCGAGAACGTTTTTTAACTGGTTTTCTGGAACTTCTATATTGACATTGCTTGATTCATTTGTAACAAATTGAGGAATGAGGAGGGCATTTTGGAAATCATCGACAATATTTTCGTCATTTCCCAAATTGTGTTCTTCAATTTCTACGTTTGGAAATTGTGAAGCGACATCTATAACATTTGGCGCCAAACATTTTTCCATAACATTTATTTCCTTTGATGAATTCTGTGGTAAATCAGCAAACAAACTTAAAGATTTTTTCGGATTACTGCCTGAACGTCTTGTGTGATTAGACAAATTCAGTTCCAAGACAATTCCATCATCTTCCGATGACAACTCTTCATAATTATCTACGTTGTTGGATGAGTTGCATGTCACACTTACGTCTTCACTAACGTTGCGCAAAGATGACTGATGCAACAAATGTACTTTGTCTACTTCACAGTCTTTAATCTTGCACTGACTAGGATCGCTGTCAGAGCTGTTAGATTCAACGGTGACTTTGTGATTGGATTGAGTGGTATTATTTTCTATGATGCAATTTCCTGAATAATCGTTTGTTTCATCCAACGAATCTAAAACAATAAAATAAATTGGAATTTATATGGAGGAATATTTTAAAATGAAACATGAAAATAATTTTATTTGTTCTATAAAACATAGAATTCTATCAATAACCATCGAGATGACAAACACCATTTTACATCCAAAAGTGTAGAAAGGCATAAGGATTAGATAAGTAACATTTAAAAACGTACCATCTTGGTTTTCTCCAACTTCTACATTAACATTGCTTGATTCATTTACAACAAATTGGGAACTGACATCAAGGACATTTTGGAAATCATCGACAATATTTTCGTCATTTCCCAAATAATGTTCTTCAATTTCAACATTTAGAAATTGTGAAGCGACATCTACAACATTTGGCTCCAAACATTTTTCCACAACATTTATTTCCTTCGATAAATTTTGTGGCGAATCAGCCAACAAACTTAAAGACTTTTTCGGATTACTGCCTGAACGTCTTGTGTGATTAGACAAATTCAGTTCAAAGACAATTCCATCATCTTCCGATGACAACTCTTCATAATTATCTACATTGTTAGATGAATTGCTTGACACACTCACGTGTTCACTAACGTTGCGCAAAGATGAGTGATGTAACAAATGTACTTTGTCTACTTCACAGTCTTTAATCTTACAGTCGCTATGACCGACGTCTTTCAAATCAAAAATTTCTTCCATATTATCAGAGCTGTTAGATTCATTGGTGACTTTGTGATCGGATTGAGGGGTATTATTTTCTATGATGATGCAATCTTCTGAATAATCGTTTGTTTTATCCAACCCATCTAAAACAATAAAATAAATTGGAATTTATATGGAGGAATAATATTTTAAAATAAAACTAAGAATTCTATCAATAACCACCGAGATGACAAATACCAAAAATAAAGAATCATTCAGTAATATCTGTTAACCTATGTAGTGAAGCAGGTTGAAATAGCCCACAACTTTAATCTTTTCTTTGTTGAAAGTACGAAATACAGTATTGACTGTACTGAAATGTGGCATAATGTGAATTGTTACTGATACCCCAGGATTTCGAAATTTAAGACTATTACAATGAAGTGCCTGCATGGGGTAGTTTCCTCGATAGACAATAAGTCTAGTACTCATGAAAGTATGAACACAGATGCTCAAAGAAAATCTTATTTCAAATAAAGTTATTATTATTATTACCATCTTACATCTAAAAGGATTAAGTAATAAATAAAATCTAATACACATACCATCTTCATCAGATGACAAGATGACTACATCTTCGTTTATAACAACGGAATCCACAATCTGTTTCTCAAACTGAACAGGTGTAATGGTTACAGTGTTGTTAAACGTCAAATGGATATCATCAAGAAGCATATGTTTGTCACTATGTTGATCAGACTCTGCTGCTGTGTTAAACGAAGTCGATGGACTAGTCGACGTACCTTCGAGTATCTCAGCGATTTTGTCGATGAAATCTCTCGACTGCTTGAAACTCGGATTGCACCTACGAAACGAAGCACGTATATGTAAAAGCATTCAGAAGGACGCAAGTTTTACTTACTCAATGCTATTTCTTCTTCCGATGTCCTCCTTAGCACGGACCGCCAGGAGGTCGCGGCGTAATTCTTTAACGGTGACGGGTCCCCAACAAACATCCTCATCGCTTTCGTAATGCGATTCCATGTTTTTAATGGAAAATTTATTTATAATTTATTTTATTGTGAAAAAACACAAATCGTTTAGATTTCTTTTTTATTTAATGGTCAATTTACAATAAAAGTGAAGAAGCACAAAACGAACACATCAAATAAAAATATGACGATTAACGGTTAAAATTCAAAATGGTTCAACTGTTTCTGGTAGGTGTTCCAACTCAACGCGATAAAATATAACCAGTAACGAAACGGTAGTATTAAATTGTTGATAAACACGTTTTACGGATAAATTATATAAAAAATGGTTAATGAATGACTCGTGAACTATTTATAATATTAATTATAGTTTATTTTAATTTTAAATTTAACTAATATAGTGATTTTATATTGTATGGTTGGTGATGCTGTTAAATAGTACAAGTTTTGAATGATTTTCAGCACGGCTATTTAACTACAATGGACCGCATTAGTGTGACGTCAAAAACGAGCACGAAATTTAAACTGGAGTCATTCACATTTTGACCGTCTTAAAACTGACCCTTATGGTTCATATAAATAGGTGTCAAATTAAATAGGACAATATTAAATCTGCTGTTATGTATTTATTATAAACATATAAAGTACAAGATTGT
>JAFFZR010025346.1:0-11028 GCA_018397195.1 Lethrus apterus | reverse complement strand
GTACTTTCGAATAATGAAACAATATACTGGGTGTTCCATTTAAGTTTCGTAATTCAATATTTGTTGCTGAGAAGTGGAAATTGGGAATGAAGGTTTAATATTACAGAAATGATCTTCCCTAAGGCTCAAACAGATATCCTGAATTTGAAATAAATCAGACCTACCGTCTCTGAGATATCGGCTGTTGTGAACGTCCTGAGATACCCTGTATATGCGTTAAAAATAATAACAGTTATTGGTGATATTGAACATATACAACTGTGTGAATACAGCAAAAGTAGCAAAATAAAGGTAACGTGTATTGCTAATAACTTTTAGCAATAATAGTAATTATAATAATATACTTGTTGTTCAAAGTTATCGGCTCACTATTGCTAACTTCGTTATTTTTGGATCCACAGAGTCGTTTAAATTAGCAAAGATGCAGTGATTTTTTCCTCTGATTATGATGGTTCACACAACAAAACATTTACGCATCGCATCACATTTCAGAGCCAACTCAGATAATTAGATTTTTTAAATGGAACAGCCTGTATATTTATGTAGCAGTCGGAAGAAAATGAAATTTTGCTACTACAGGGTTCTGCAACAGGTATCACCTATTTTGATCAAGCCATGATTGATACAGTGTTTCCTTGTTGATAGTTCTGCTGTTAGATTTGTATGCGTCAATCAATGAAATTTAATTAATCATGGATAAAATCAGCGCGTTTACGTAGTAAAAAGCTTCATAGCAAGTCAATCTGTTGTTCAAAGGCAGTTTCGTCGCAAGTTTAATATTGCAAGGCACGGAAGAATTCCAACCCGACAAACAATATTGCGATGGTTTGTAGACTTTTGTAAAAGCGGAAATCTTGCCTCAAAATTTGGAGGTGGTGTACGTACAGTAAGGACACCTAAAAATGTCGATCGTGTCAAATAAGCTATCCTAAGAAGTCCACAGAGATTTGATTAAAACATTCAGTGGCTCTGCACATTTCTGAAACAAGTTTACTGAGAATTCTCTATTCAGATTTTGGTAGAAATAGAGAGGATTCACCCAGAGCTGCCAAGATGGGTGATGCAAAACTTCAAGAAAATATTGCAGTATTGCATTGACGCTCAAGGAGGACATTTAAACGACGTAATATTTAAAACATAAAATTGCACATAATAAAGTTTATATTTATTTCAAAATTTATTTTATTCGATTACTTTACACATTTAGGGAGAACTTTAAAAATAGGTGATATCTGTTGCAGAACCCTGTATATCCCAGAAATGCAATACAAAAGAGCTACGACGATATTAAAACAGGTCACCGCATATGGGATAACTTCGTTAGTAGAAAAGCTACGGTGTTAGTCAATACATCAAAAATTTGTAGTTTTTTCTGCTGATTACAATGGCATATCCAAAAAACAATTGCGAGTCCTATTTCCGAACTGCTTGCTTTGATACTCATTTACTTATGTTATATTAAAATTCGTCCTAAGTTTTTCATCTTACGGTTGTACTAGTACAAGAGTATTCTATGTAAATAGAATACTCTAGATATATACAGGTGTCTCATAAAAAAATCCTTTTAGTTCGAAAATACGACTCGCAATTGTTTTTTTGAGTATGCCATTGTAATCAGCAGAAATAACTACACATTTTTGATGTATTGACCAACACCCTAGCTAACGTAGTTATCGCATGTGCGATGACCTGTATTATTATCGTCGTAGTTATTTTGTTTTTCATTTCTGGCATATAGTAGTATAAGAAGATTTTGTGCAAAATTTCATTTTCTACCGGCTGCTACATAAATATACAGGGTGTTCCATTTAAAAAATCTAATCATCTGAGTTGGCTCTGAAATGTGATGTGCAATTGTTTTCTTGTATGGACAATTGTAATCAGCGGAAAAATCACTGCATCTTTGCTAATTTAACCGACTCTGTAGCTACAAAAATAACGATGATAGCAATAGTGAGCCAATAACTTTGAACAACCTGTATACTTGCCAAAAAGGGACAACTACATAGATATAATAAATATGTAAGTATAAAGAATATTTCATGTGAAATGGACAACGTTATGTAAATATTAGAAATTTGTTTGGACTAGTTCCTGGCAGTCTATAAATTCCTTAATGCAATAAAAACTCTTCCTGAGCGGCATCTTTTTAACTTTTATTTGAATGGATTTTATCATCAGATATCTCAATTCGACAGGCAGCTTACTTAAGAGTCATATATATTGTTGGACAGCAGTGGTATTAGTGCAGGTCATCTTTGTACCATGTGCTTAATGATGTTGTATTACCCTGGTCTGCAAATTAGAAAGATCAGGTGGAAGCGTTAGAATCGCCAGCTTCACAAAAATCTGCCCACAAGGGGTTGTGTATAGGGCATTTTTTGATGCATCTTACTGCTTTCTTCTGGAGTATGAAGATGCTAGCTGCATGTGCTGAATCTCTCCAGATCATTATTCCATCATTATTCCAATCTTTGATTTTAATTCTCTCTGCCCTCCAATTACTCATCGTATATTTGATTAATTATGTGGAACATGAAATGCCAGTAGAGTAAGCATTTATGGAAGATAATGGTATCAAAAACATGAGTGTTGATGACGTTTTGTGGTCAACATGATGGCGTAACCTAACAATGATGTTAGGTTACGCCACTTCTTGTAATAACTTTCAGTTTTTGATATAATTTAGGAATTTTTTGCAGTTTTCTTTCATGTTGCATCAGTGCCATTATTTTTTCCAATAGTGAATTGTGCAATAGTACTAAATATTTTGCGCAATGTTCTATTACTGCTATGTTTTTGACCACAACTACAAATGATAAAGTTATATACAGAAGCATATAGAATGTACGTGCTAATATACTTACAACTTATTTTCATGCTTGCAAAATGGATTCCTTATTTCAAATCATCACAAATCCCAAACGTAATTTTTTAACATATTAATATTATATATAATTACTGAAATATAAATTTTTATTTATTTTCCCATCTTACAAAGATACTCCAGCCAACACCATGTTATTAGATATAGAACAGTTAGTAGCATCTCTCGATATAAATAATTGTCCTACAGTCACTTCACAAAGTCCTTCACCAGTAGATAATTATGATGAATGGCATTATTGGTTGAAATGTAAGTACATCTTGAGTAATAATTATATATTCTCACTATATAGCTTGACAAGCATGCTATTAATAAGACAAATATGTGAGAGCAATGTCAACGTATACATAATTTTAGTCCTTATTCGACTTTAATGTAGGTAATAGCAACAGAAAATATAATGTGGTCATGTGTGAAACAAATGTGTTATTCCTCTCTCTTTTTAATAAGCATATTATATTTTCTCCTTTCACTCTTAATAATATCGATACGATAATTTTCCTTTTCTTATATACACACAATACAAGAAAAGGAAAATTATCATATTTCTACCTATAAAAATATGACGTAAAACGATTCAGATTATCAAGTAGTACAGACATCCTTCTCTCTGTGTAAAATCAGATAGTCTTCAAGAAAAAATAGGTGATTATAACACATCCATTATAAAGTATAACTTTTGCTCATTCCCAGCACTGATTTATTAATGTAAATGTAAATGAGTATAGATTGATGAATTGATGGTTTATATGTGTGGTGTGTGTGTGTGTAGACACTGTAGACAGAATACTGAATTTGTTAATTTTATTTATTTTACATGTTTCCTTTATAGCATTACCAAATGGAAACCAAGAACTATCGCCTGCAAATGAAAATCAATTAGAAAATATTTCAAACGTTAAAATTAATGAAACACAAACATCACCAAGTAATTATCTCCAAAGTAAGTCACATATACAGGGCGACAACGACTCTGTAAATTCTTTGCGATTTGTAACTGAGCTTCCAAACGAAATTGAAGAAGTAACTAAATTCGAAGTGACAAAAAACGACAATTTTGAAGAACTTGCATCTTATAAGGAGTCACACGATAGCAACTTTTCAAATTGGCCGTCTGTTCTTCCATTAAGAGAAACATACATTACTAATCAACATACAAGTGATAAGATGAAAAATACTGAATTTGAAAATGATAATGGTGAACCGGGTTGGTTGAAACCTACAATACTCACTCCAGATTTACCTAGGAAAATGCACGAAGAAAAAGAATACGATGATGAATTTACAGAGTTTCAAATGAATTTAGGGCCATCTAACAATATGAAGGAAACGAATATTCTTAATACAAGCTGTAAAACGGAAGATGATTTCAGTGATTTCCAATCTAACGTTACCAAAAATGTTTTACCGACTACCTTAATAAATAGTCATTTTACACCATCAGTTACATCAGTTATGGAACCCCTTAAGCCAGTTATTTTACAAAATAATTCGGAAGGAACCATGCAAATTAATTGGCCCGATCCTGGTATCACAGAGGATGATATTTTAAATATTGAATTAAATTACTCAAACAAACGTGCAAGTATCGATCTTAGTATAAACTCAACATTGGAAATGAAATACGTAAACTCAGATAAAAATATGGACCTCAGTGAGGTAGACAAACAGGCACAACAACAAAATGAAATTTGTGAAAATAATAAATTTTCATCATTTGTTGGAAAACAAAAAACAAATTCCTTAGACCGATCAACAACAAATCAACAAAAGAACACATGTTTAAAGTCAAAAAAAGATGTTCAAAGTGTAGGTCAGACTGAAAATTCTATTAATGTTCAAAATGTTTTGTTTAATTCAAGTAATCAAGTTCCATGTCAAAGTATCGTAACTAAGAATGATTTCACCATCAAAAATCGTAATAATGGAGACGACGAAGAGTGGTCTGACTTTGTTTGTAACCCTGAACCCATACAGTGTAATAATCAAGAAAATATTTTTTTACCGACTGTCACACAACGAGAAAGAACAAATTCAGTATTGCAGTTATCCGTTCCACAGCTATGTCAAATCCAACCTCCAAAACTACCTATACCAGTTATTACGCCTCACGGTTTAATCCAAACTAAAATACCATCTAACATACCAAGCATAAATGCAATTATGAGTCCTTCCGTCCTGTCTAATCAAGTGCATTCTAATGGTACATTTGTCCCTTTATCTAATTATGATATTTTCCAACCATCAATTATTAGTAATCAATATCAAAGTCATGTCGGTGGACCAATTACTAATAAATCTATATTTAGTAATAATTATTTAGCCAATACAAGCAATTCTAACAATTACACAAATGGTTTTACTCAACAAACTAAGCATGTACATAAGACACCAATTCAGCCACAGGTTGAAAAACCGTCACAGACACCCATAAATAATATTGATGATGATGATGATTGGACTGATTTTATATCAAGTCCATCAGTGGCTACTAGTTCTCAAGAAATTAATGTTACTTCTAAAGACTTTGATTGGCAGAGTAAGGGTCCACATTTTAGCAGCTGGTCGACGACTAACTTTTTAACACCAAACATAATTACAAATCCAGTGCATTATAACTCATTACATAATTACATACCACAATGTAATAATTTAAATTCAAAAACCAACAAGAAAGTTACGAATGTAGCATTGCATTCTAAACGAACTGCTGTTCCAAGTATTTCTGCGCTGCCCGATTTAGATTTCATTGCTCCAAAAAATCGGACAAAAAAATGACTAAAGGATAACGTCATACTGTGAGTTATCGCAGTATTATTTATAATTGTATTATTTTTTTTATTTACATATTATTTATCAGTTAATATTCAGACTTCAATATAGCTAAGAAAATGGAGAATATGTTGTCGTAATTTTATGAAATAAGATATTTTTTAAATATTAAACTTTTGATAAATTAAATTTGTTTTTCAATTTATTGAGTAGAATTAAATATTTAAAAATCCTACAGCAACATGTACATAAAATAAAAACACATTTACTTATAGTATTATTATTCATTTGGTTTAATTCATATTTTTTGTTATTTATGTGGAAAAATATTTTGAAGTCTGAAATTTTATTTGTGATGATATTAGTATTTTTTAAAACTGTAAACGTTATTTACAGGATGTGATTTTCAAATGTTTACTGATTAGAATTTGTTCCAGTTGTATAATATATTTTATTTATATCAATCTCACACCTGAAGTTAATAACTGTAGTAAATAGTCATAATGTTTAAATAATTGTAGTACATATGTTCTAGTTCGGCGTTTTCTGTACTTAAGTGATTTTTTATTCGTCCATGTATATAACAACTATAAATGTTATTTAACATTCCACTTGTAATATAATAAATAAATTATGCATATGGTATTTTGTATCTTTATTAGTTTTGAACGTAAAGTGTCATGGAGTGTGTTATCGATGGAATTGAAATTAAATTAAATCTTCAATAATGTGATTTTAAGATACATATTTATATTTTTACAACAGCAGTGGTTCAGATGTACAATAAAATTCTTTTCTGAATAATCTGTTGTGAAATTTTGTCTCTTATCCTATCCAATATGTGATGTGATCTGATCACATATCGTACAGTAGACAAAAACTAAGAAATGATAATATTGTTCGACATCTCCGTTGTTATGCAAAACACAAAAAATATTTGAAGACAAAAGTTTTTTCAGTTATACTGAGTGTTTCGTTTGTGCGCAACCACGAACAACTTTAAAATTTTTGAATGGAACACCCTATATATTACATCATTGAATTTCCTTGGTAATTCTAATATAAGTTTGTATAAGATAATATTTGTCTATGTCTATTCGTTTTTAAGATATTTGCATTTATTCGGAAATGTTGACAGCTGACTGTCTTCGGCAAAACGCCTATACATTGTTTTTTTTTTGTGAGTGTGCGGTGCTACCCGAACGCTTCTCAAGCTCTCGCTTATCGAGAATTGCAGGAGCACCAATAACGAAATCACCAATAACGAGCAGTGGCGTAGCGAGCTTAACTAGCGCCCGGGGCACAATACCTTTTTAGCGCCCCCCCCCCATTCGAAAACCATATAATATTATATATAAAATATACTCGCAAATTAATAAATAAATAAAGTAAAATAAATAAAGTCATAGGCTCAAGCTAGGCTTTAAATTTGAGACAAAAAATGTAATTGAGAAAACAAGACGGACATTTTGCGCCCCTCTGTTAGTAGCGCCCGGGGCATGATGCCCCCCCTTGCCCACCCCTCGCTACGCCACTGATAACGAGTTCAATAACGAAATACAGCAAGATCATGAAATTTTATGCAACGCTAGAGGGATCTTTAGTGATAATAGTAAAAGCATTAGAAATTCGATATTTAACACAACATACTCAATAAATCTTCTTTTTGAAACAATTGAAATGCGGAAAACTTATTTTTTTTTTAAATGGAAGCGCTATATTTTTATGCATTAGTCGAAAGCAAAATTTAATTGTCTATTAGATTAGAGATCAGATTTAAACGCCCCTACTAAAATTGTCAAATTCTAGTGTCAAATGAATGGATTTTGTTACTTTCGGTTATCCTACGTCACGGCTGTTGCTATTTTGTATCATTTCTTCAATTCTTTTTTCCTTTAATTGTGCAGACCCGGAGGGTGTTAATAAGCAAAGAAGAAGAAAAAATTGGACCTATTTTTAATGCTCTACAATTTTTGTATTTAAGGTTTTGTGGTAAAATAATTAGGGGAGGGAATATTCGCAAATTATTAGTTTTGCATGTAAAATCCATATGTACGAAAATCCATTCCACACCCGGTATGTTTGCCTCAGTGTTATTAATGACTGCTGTATGTTGCTTCATCAAAAATTGCATCATCAATTTCCATAACACACATTATTGGATGGACACAAATCCTTTAAATAAATGTTCAAAATCGTTTTGTAGTAAATGTACGTTTATATGCTATACGTATAGCGTATAGGCCGGAATTATAGGATTTTTTTTAATTAGTCCATATGTATGACCACAACGACCAAACGGGAAGTTTCTTTTTAATCAATCATCATTGTTTAAACTGAAAAGAAGAAAAAGAACTTTTTAAAGGTAAACCTACCCGAACTTACAATTAGTAAATGTGCACACCTACAGATGGATTGGTAGAGGTGGCCTTTTTCTGTGCCCCCTACGTCATCGGACGATTTTTATTTCTGGGGACGCATGAAATCATTTGTTTATTAAACCGCTGTAGAAAATGAAACTGATCTTCAAAATCGAATAATGGCTGGCTGCTGCTGAACAGATTCGAAATAATCCTGAAATATTACAAGTACAAGAGTCGTCGAACCAGTGCATATGCATTGAGACAAATGGACATATTTTGCGCATTTACATTAATTTTGTTTGCTGTTTTCATTCATTTATAAGTTTCCCTTCATTTTAATAAAGTTTATTTTTAAAATTTCTTATTTTTAAAACTTAAAAGGATATTTATGCTCTTTGTTGTTGTCGTTTCCACGGTTATTACTAAAATCAATCACATTATTGCAGACAAAAAAAAATCGGCAATTCTCAAATTGCATGTACGATTTATGACCGTTTTTTTTTTATTTCTGTAAAAATTTAATTATCTCCTAAAGACAAATCGGGCTCGAATATTATAATTTTATTTAAATAAACTATGTATTTATATTATTCTCATTTTACATGTAACAGGTTATGGTTGTTATTATTAAACATTGTTCGAACAAGTGATACATTCAAAACTTTTCTGTCAGTTTGACAATTCAAATTCAAATAGCTTTATGTTATTGTGTATTAGTTTAGGATGTTGGTAAATTTTCTGCAGTATGGATAAAGGTCTGTGCTTTAATATTCAATTAACAATTTGGAAAATGCACATTTAATTAATAATTAATTATTCATAAAATTTATATACTTACTCTTCTCATAGAAATTGTATATTAAATTAGTCAAATTAATAAATGAACCGTATTGTTATAAAAGAAATTCTATAAATTCAATTTTGTATAGCCAATGTAATTAGGTGATTAATAATATAATATTAAATGTACAATTTCTTTTGAAATTCTTCTAAAATATGTAACTATACAAAAGTACAAATACATGGAATTCTTATTCAAAAGGTCATTTACCAGCTCAGAAGTCTCATCGTTCACGGTCTGTTGATACTCACAGGTATCTATAACATATTTAAATCTCAACAGAATACAATGAAAGGCCATTTCAGTTCAAAGGATGTACCATTTCATAGAAATAGTGTAGAAAAACATGGTTTTTCTTGTAGTAATGCTCAGGGAATTCCCTGTTACGCAGTCGATCAGCACAGTGCAAGAAAACATGTCGAATTGTCCAATCAGAAAGAGGTATGATATTGTTAGTAATGTTAGTTGCTTAGTTGGTTTATCTACGTTTAATGTATTTTAATCAAACTTTTGTAAGACCAGGATTATAGCAAGCACCACCAGTCACCTCATCATTTAGCTGATGGACATAAAATCGTAAACAGAGGTCATAATCAGGAACATATTGGAAATAAAAACGGTAAACATTTTCTTTTCTTTGTATTTTATTATTTTGTACATATAACCATAAAAAAATATTTAAAGTTCTATATCACGAAATGCTTTATACAAGTCTTCGCTTTCTCGCTTTTTTCACTTCACATCCTCTCTTCTTCTTCATTCTTTCATTTTGTTCCTTCGCGTACTAATGTTTCCATTTATCTTCTTCTTCCACGTTTGTATCTCACAATATTTTGTTAGATAATCACACCATATTATCAAATTATTGAAATTCAAAATGTCAGTTTTTAAAAATTTATAATTTATGGTTGAGTTCGCTCCGCAATTGAAATTCAAAAGGTAAAAAAGAGGTACAAAAGAAAATACAAAATTCAAATGACCTATAAGAACAATTGCTGCCCCAAAAGGCTGACGCCCTGTGGTTAGGGTGGATAAGAATCTCTAATTTTTAGGTATCTTATTATTTATTATTGAATTTAAAAAAAAAATACTCTATTTTATTGCTAAATTGTAAAACAAACATCATTTTATATTCTATTAAATTTTTTGAATCTTCTGCTTGGCTGCTGAGATACTCTTGCCACCTTGTTTGCTTTTTTGTTTGTAGTCCAGTCAGTAGGTGAATCAATCTACATAAAATAACGTAATTTGGATGATAGTATGATTTAGTAGAGGGATGTATTCTGAACATAATGCCGGATTTCTGGGATTCCCCGAGTGTCATGGCGCCGCTATCGCGAGTAACGCGTTTATTTCGATATCTCGAGAACGAATCATTTTACACAAAAAACTATAGAGACATTTTCTCTTATAAATTTCCTAACTTTTTTATTCGAAACTTGTTTTTTTAGCATCAATACTTGTCGAGTTATTTCGTTAGAAATGCACAAACTTCCGTATTTTCGTCTGTTTTTTGCCTTTACCTCCATAACCGTTCATTTTTATTGAGTTTTATCTATTATCAAACTTAGAGATCATTAATTTTAATTTTAATTTTAATTTTAATTTAATTATCTACATCTTTTGTTTAAAACTTTTTTCTCTACTAACAATACTTTGGTAGTTATTGCTTAGTTTATCGATCGAACTCCGCGCTATCGTCGTTACGCGTGTTCACGGACGCGCTATTAGAAATGTTAGTGCTGCTTAGTCCAGCCAGTAGATGAATCAAGACAGGCGCTGAGTGTGTTCTTGGCATTATGCTCAGAATACACCCCTCTAACAAATCATACTATGAACCAAATTACGTTATCGCATGTAGATTGATTAACGTACTGACTGGACTAAGCAGGACTAACATTTCTGTGGTGATTTGCCAAGAGCTGATATGTCGATTTTACTAAGTTTACAGGAAGCCACTTTAAAGTTTTTATGGAATTGACAAGTACAGTTGTGGAAGGAAATTTCCGGACACCTACTCCTATCATGAGTTGAATCGTATGTCTTTCGCTAGTTCATACGCTTTTGTAAAGTTGGTTGCTTAACACTATTTAATGACAAAAACACGATCTTTGTCTCTTCGGTTTGAATTCTCGCTGCATCAATGTTCGAACCTTTCTGTACTT
>JAFFZR010025345.1:0-11071 GCA_018397195.1 Lethrus apterus | reverse complement strand
TTACTTAAAAGGGGTAGTAGTAATAAAATAATTTTTCCTACAGAACTTTCTTCTTTTTTAATGATCTTTTCAAGAATACGTTTTTCGACTTATGGTGCCATTTAAAATTTTGGGGTTCTGAACATTGTGGACAAAACTACTAGTGATGCTGACTTTTTCGAAAAATAATAATATCACCATTCGATTCTTTAGTATGAATTTTATAATAAATTTTTTTATCCCAACTCTCTACGACTCACCGTTCTTTTAAAAAAATACTGATACGGGTGGTCTCATTCACCCTGTATAACACGTATGGTTAATTATTAATTTTCATAGAGATTTTTCAAAAATTCATATTTTTCAAGGTCCGATGTTCATTTCGCATAGTAGGCGAATAAAGTTTGATATATTACAATGTTTTATTCAGAGTAATAATAATTCTGAAGCTGCAAGTCAAACATAAACGCCAATGAATTCCTTTCTTTGGGAACACATTAAAGATATTTTTTTCCCTTGCTTCCATCACACCACTTGTCCAAAGCTCGAAGAACTTATCTGAACTGATAGGGAGGGGTTTGGTTACGGCCACGACCGTCTTACAGATGTTAAAGCCTATTCCAGCATACGCTTTAAGAATTATGGAAACGTGGAAAACCTAATCAATATAGTCGGAAGGCCAATTCAAAATCACAAACGTTGAAAATTTATATGTGTGATATAAGTTTACGATGTCCGCCACTAAAATTTGAACGCTGGACCTCAACCTTGAGGTTACTAGCCTACTCACTAGGCCAGATCAGAAATCCATAATATAACCCCATTTAAAAATACTAATAATAAATAATTTGAACGAACGAGAAACGAGAAAGTTTTATATAGTGTGTTAATTCTGTATCAACGTCAGTTCGGAGTGTTTCAAAGCGATGTCAATTGTGTGCTGCGAATGACGGACGTCAATTTCAATATTCAATATAAATTTGACCATGAAAAGTATGAATTTTTGAAAATTTTTGAAAAATTAAAAATTGGCCATACATATTACATATTGTTGAAAAGGGAAAAAATTATCTTTTTATTTAAGCCATAGCCAACTATGAGTTCCATATAAAAAAAATCATAACTTTGTCACAACTCGAATTTGGAGAACTTTTTCAAAAATCTAACGATGCCACTGCATTCTTATTATGGACATTATTTTCCTTCATTTTTCAAATAAGCAAGATATAGCCATAACACAAAAACAGAAAAAATCGAATTTTTGCGCATAACTCGAAAACAAAAGATGATAGCCAACTTTGATAGCCAACCATTGAATTTTGCTCCAAAAAAGCAATCGAGGATGGCAGGGAAATTTTTCTATATCTCTTATGGTTTTCGAAATTCCCTAAGAAAACATCGAAATTTGCCCACCTGTACATGAATTTAGATGTACAACAATATCCAATAAAAACACTTTAACACCATTTACTTAATGTAAATTTTATTGACTAAGACTGATTGGGGTTTAAATATAAATGTAATTAACTAAGACCGGCTGTGAACACAAAATATAACCTCAACGAATGTAAATAGAACATGGGGTGAGAAGTTTCGTTAATTACATTTGGGTTGATGGATTACGTTAGACTTCATAGACTGTGTATAGTTTAAACACCGACGAATCGAACAAAAGTTGCATGTTACTTCGTTTCCTTACTGACACAAATAGAAGATTAGCTTCTGAGGAACAAGAACTTCCCATTAACTCAACCGTTTTTATCGGACTTAATAATTTGCTATTTTTAGCTCCTATCCTAAAAAGAAATAGAAATAGAAACACTGAATATTAGTAATCTGATTAAATTTGTAGGATCTGATATCGAAGACAAAAATGCTAAATGTTATTTAAAATGCGTTTTACTTAGCATAAAAATTATAAATGTCTTATCGAGGTTAGGTGTTTCATTATAGAAGTTTATTGCAATAAACTGCTCTACTCATTATGTTTATTTATATCAGTTACCTCTGCAATCAAAAAGATTGGAGACTGTGTCTGTAAAATATACAAAAAACAAAAATTTCCTTGCCACAATAAATTTTAGAAAAATTCTAAATAGGTTCGTATTTTGGCAACTAAGTTGACATCGTCAGTAAAAAACCTAAAAAGGAAACAGTTTTAAATTAGTGTCTCTAGGTAAGGTACCACATTTGAAGATATGCCAGATCACCAGTGGGTTAACACTGATCCTAAGTAAAAAAATTGCATCTATTTATACTACTTAGTATAAAGATACTTAGTTAGCAGTCAGTCAGCAAAGAGTAGAGTACTATTAAAAATCTGAGAAGAAAGGACTGCTTCTATTTGAAAGCCCATAAGGGGAATAAATATGAACAAAACTGATTTTTTTGGTAGAGTGAATCAGTTAATAGCGGAAGGACCTTATGTCGAACTAAAGAAAAATCCATGGTTAGAGAAACTAAAAACGCGTTAACTTCTTCCTTTAAATTTAAATTAAATATTTCCAATCCAATAATACCTAGAATGTATTGTCTCCCGAAAATTCACAAACCGGGTACATCGATGAGACCCATTGTTTCAGGTATTAAATGAATTTAAAAATTTACCAGAGAAGCTTGATAGTTTTTCAGTAGAAAATTCTTTTGAATTTATTCAGGTAATCAAAGAGTGCAGGCTAGAAGAAGGTGAAATTTTGGTTTCATTTGACGTAAGTTCATTATTCCCTTCAGTACCAATTACAGATGTTTTTAAATTTTTAGCTAATTTACTTCATAAAAATAACATTGAGTCGGCAGAAATAGATGAATACTGGCAACCCTATGCATGTCCCAAAATTGCTTTCAAGTCAAAGGAAAGTTCTACGAACAGCAGCAAGGGGCAGCAATGGGCAACTGCTTGTCTCCATTTATTGCCAATTTGTTCATGAGCCAATTTGAAACAGAATTCAAAAGAAATTCTGAATATTTCCCCAGAATTTGGATTAGGTATGTATATGATATTTTCGCGATTTTTGATACCAGTAAATATGATGTGGAAGATTTTTTAAATCAGTTAAACTCTAAGTATCCAACCATTAAATTTACATTTGAGAAGGAAAACAATGAACGTCTACCATTCCTAGATACTTTGGTAATCAGAAAGAATAACAACATAGAAATAGATATTTTTCGAAAAGAAACCAATTCATTATAGTGGATTCAAATCATAGTTTTCAGCAAAAGATTACATCATTTAATTTTCTTATCCACAGATTGTAACTTGTAAGTTTTCCACTTTTCCAAAATGTAGATACGAAAAAGAACTTAATTTAATTAAAAATATTACGAAGAACAATGGTTTCGATTCACAAATTGTAACCCGGCTTATTAGGAAACATAAACAGAAGAAATCAATTCAAATCTACTTCTATCCTGCCTTTAAAAAATCGTAACGATAAGTTTGTTTGCTTACCGTTTCACACAACTTCAAAACGCCTAAACAAAGCCTTTAAGAACTACGGTCTTAAAGTCGCGTTTAAGTTTAAATAATCTATGAAATAAATAAAATGTAATATGAAATATGTCGGCCAAACGAAACTTTCAATTTCGACTCGCTATAATGAGCACTTTAGATTCAACAAACCAGAAAAATCAAGTGTTGCCCGACATATTTTGAAAACCTGGACACGGTTTACCACATGATACTCTTAATTTAATAAAAGTTGTATAAAAACCTAGAGAATTAGATAATTACGAAAGTATTTTTATACATAAGAATAGAAATAATTTAATCAACTATGATGATGGGTTTTCCCCTACCCTAAATAGATATAATTTTTTTACTTAGGGTCAGTGTTAACCCACTAGTGATCTGGTGAAGAGCGTACCTTCAAAGTTGTTAGCTAGAGACACTAATTTAACACTGTTTCCTTCTTAGGTTTTCTACTGAAGATGGCAACTTAGTTGCCGAAATACATATTTAGAATTTTCTTAATTCTGGCGCGGACTATACATTTTGCACTTGTGCAGTGCTCAGCTAGTCGTTTTTCTTCGATTCAAAGAATTAATCGTTCAGGGTTCTTTGAACTTGAATCGATTTAGTTCAAATGCAGAAGAAAAACAAACCTATCATACAATTCTTAATAACATTTGGGGCCACATTTATTATTTACAAAAGTATGTATCTTCCACTTTTGTTCCTCTTAATTTACAAATAATTGTATCCGTTTTTGAATCATAAACTCAAATATATTTGAAGGAATATAATTAAGGAAATTAAAAAAAACTTATGAGAAAATTTAAATTAAAGCGATGAAAGAAACGTACCAACGATGCCGTAGTAGGAGAATACACTTTGGAATATGCAAATACGGGTCTGTATAATCTAATTAAAATGATAGCAAGGCTAATTAATTTTTTTTAGAGTGTTTTGTGGTGCATGGTGTACAAAATATATTAGTCCTGCCAGACGTTTCTGAAGGAAAATAATTCCTTCTCTTTTAGTAATTAATATAATTTTGCAAATGTTTTAGAATTAAATTGTATATACATAAATTATTATAAATATCGTATTTTATTTTTTTTTCACATTATTATTATACTACCATCGATCACATCGCTCTAGAATCACATGCAACAAAGAAATATTTGAAAAAAAAAATTTTGATTTTATGTTTTGTCACTTAATTTTACATTAATAATGTTTTCTTATTTAAAGTGCATTCATGAACTTACTAAAGTTATTGTTTTTTTTTATCGTTAGTACAAACAAACAAACAAAAATCTATACTTTCATAAAATCGTCGACGTTGATCTGATCAGCATCGCCTTTTATATTTTGCTAGCGACGGCCACATACGAAACAGAGTTCATACACAATGCACGGATCTTTCCGCTAAATTTGCAAAGAATCATTTGTCATTCGCTAACGACTCCACGTCCTGTCAGCGCTTCGAGCAATTTTCTGCGTTTCGCCTCGTACATGCTAAATTATCAACGAAAAGTCATAGGACCTACATCGCCATCGTCTGCAGACTTATTTGAATTTATCATTACTTGTCGTAGCGTATTTGTGGAAATATAAAATGCATTAGCCCGTAAGGAATACCATTCAGGGTGATTTCAACGCGTCTTAGGTCCATCATTAAATTGTAATATAGCGGCCATAATTATCTTTAATTTCATCCATAATAAAACAAATAAAAACAAATAAAACATTCACGAAAATGGTTCGTTAGAACTTTTCCGTGTTCCAGAAATATATCAACTCTAATAACTTAGAAGCATAAGCTACACCAACTGATCTCTTATTCTAAATTATTGGTGCTCTCGTATCACTTTTGTTATTTTAAATGAAATGTTATATTTTTTTCATCGTTTTTCAGATTCTACTCACAGTTCTACACCAAAATTTATACTATATGAAAATCTAGCCGTTTTGGAGATATTTGTTATTTTAAATAAATATTACCAATTGCAGTGGTATATTGAAAATTCTGTATTTCCGGAAGTACTGCACTTGAAATCTTCATTTTTGGCATTTTGCTAGTTGATACCATGGAACCACCGAATGCTTTGTTAAAATTAGCGACAACTTCCATCAACTTCGAATCAGTAAAAATCAATTTTTTTAAATGGATCCCCTGTATATTACTGCATTTTTAAATGCGCTTAGTAATTCTACATCGATTGTTATAAGGCATACAACCCATTTTTCCTAATAGTTTTTGAGTTATCCCTTGTTTAGTGATCTTAGACATAATCATAATTAGTATTATGATTGTCTAATTTGACTTGTCTTTTGTTTGACATTAGTATAAAGACATAATGGTTGGAACGGAACGAGAGCGCCAGTAATTTAGAATAAGAGATCAATTGGTGTAGCTTATAATCCCAAGGTATTAGATTTAATATATTTCTGGAACACGAAAAAGTTCTAACGAACCACTTTCGTGAATGACCCTGTATACGTTTAATATCTTTTATGAAACATATTGTGTAAGGTTTTTCATCTGATACATTCCCTTTGTGTATTTTACTGAAAATGTCTTTAAACTATAATCTTCTTAAAAAAACTTTTCCGCGCCTTTGTTCAATTCGACATTAGCCGTCGGCAGGTAACATCGAATTGACGCTATTCCAATCCTGATATATATAAAGAAACAATCCTTAAAACTATATATTTTTTAATGATGATTAAAACTTTTCATAAAACACTCAATTTATTTATTTTTGTTCAACGTTCCACTCAAGCAGTTTTCCAGGCGGGTTTGAATTGATTTCACTCACGTTATCTATAAAAAAATATTTTTATACAGGCAGTGGCCATTATCTGGTATCGGTCGATCACGGCTTACCTGTTCATTTTATCAAAAAATGTTTTAAGTAAAAGTTATTCGAGATCAAGCAATCCATACTATAAAAATATCCTGATGCATACAGGACGTTCAGTTTCGCTTTTACATTATGCAACTTTGTTATTTTAAACTGAACGCCCTATATTATTGCATTTTTAAATTCTATGGTAAAATTTTAGTTATAATCCTATAGTAAAACTCAACGGTTTCTGAGATATTTAGCTTTTAAAAAAAAAATACATTTACACCGTTCTCTTAAAAAGTCAATGCAACCATTGTTAATCATTGTTTTAAAATAATTCTTGGGCATCTTTATGCCAATACTTCATGCTGAATAATTCACATTAAACATCTTTATTTTGTTATACAGACTATTCGAAAATTGAATATTAACTTAAGCATCTTTAAATACTAGTTTTCTTTAAATGGAACATCATTCGATCATTCGATAGAGATTTAATATCTCTTTCTATCGTGTTTATCGTGTTTATCGTGTTTATCGTGTTTATCGTGTTTCCCTATACCTAAAGTTAATACTTTCTGAGTTATAAGTTATTTCGTATTTATCAAAAAATTAATGTTGGTCAAAATGATATGTTTTGTTACAAATTTATTGAATAAGGATGTGGAGATGATTTCTTTTCATTGAAAGCATCTAAGATATTGAAATAAAGTTGCAATAGGTCGCACTTTTTATAGCTCTTTGATTCATACAAGAAGAATTCTGTTCCGTTACAATAGAAAATTTGTCTTTTCAATAGCTGTTATAAAAGTATTATATTGGAAATTGAACAATGGCAATCTTATTTTGTGAAAATGACAAATTATGAATTATAAAAGCTCTTCAAAATGACCACCTTCATTGTTGATACAGAGTTCCAAACGTTATTGAAATGAAAATTTCACACGTAAAAGTGTGTCGGAATTTATTTCCCGAAAAACTATAGAAATTCTATACTTCATATCGGCTGACGTAGTTCGTACATCTTGCTAAACTATGACTTTAACACGTCCCCATAAAAAATAATCTAATAGAGTCAATTCAGGGGGCATAGCCCGCCATGCAAGTAGTCCTCTTCCTATCCATCTGTCACCATACATTTCGTTCAATAACTGCCTTCCGCATGGTTGTGACTAGGAGCACAATCGTGTTGGAACCACACATCTCTTCTTGTTAGTAGTCGTACATCTTCTAAAAGATCTCCTAATTCATTACTCAGAAACTGGCTATATCTTTCTCCACTTAAATGGCCATCGAAGAAATACGGAGCAATGATACCTCCACAAACGTGGAGTGACCACCTATTCTGTCGCCGAGTTTCATAAATGAAATGTGGATTTGTGTCTGACTAGTAATGGTAGTTACTACCAGGATTTTATTTAAATGTTTTAGTTATCCATCTTACAGACAAAACTTATTTTGTATTTAAATGCGGCCTTACTGTAAAACTAGAGATGAAAAGAAATCATTTCCATCTCTTCTTCCAATAAATCTATAACAAAACACCTTAGAACCTCCTTTTTCGCATGTCATTTTGACGAATATTAATTTTGTGATACTAAATAACTTATAGCTCAGAAAGTATTAACTTTAGCTATAGGGAATCTTATACACGATAGAAAGAGATCTTAAATCTCTATCGAATGTCATAAAAATATACCGGGTGTTCCATTTAAAGAAAACGAGTATAGCCATTTAAAGATACTTAAGTTAATATTCAATTTTCGAACACTCTGTATAACAAAATAAAGATTTTTAATGTGAATTATTCAGCTTGAAGTATTGGCATAAAGATATCCAAGAATTACTATCAACAATGGTTGGCATTGACTTTCTAAGAGAAGGGTGCAAATGTATTTTTTTTTTTTTTTTTTGAAAAGCTAAGTATCTCAGAAACCGTTGAGTTTTAGTATAGGATTAGTTAACTAAAATTACTCTAAATTTTGCCGTAAAATTAAAAATAAAAATGCCATAATATACAGGATGTTCCATTTAAAATAACAAAGTTGCATAATGTACAAGTGAAACTGAACATCCTGTATGCATAACTGCATAACATTTACTTAAAACATTTTTTTTATAAAATGAACAGGTAAGCCGTGATCGACCGATCCCAGATAATTGCTACACCTGTATATTTCATGGAACGTTAAGATTGAAAATTAATTCAATCAGCCTGTTACGTGTTACGTGAAGTTCCTTATAAACGGAACTGAAGTCAAATAATGTGAATAAATCATTTTTTTTAAATAATAAAAAAAATCATCTACAAACATGTTTAGACATACAGACGTCTAACACAGCACAGTACGTGTGATGATAATAAGCCTTAAGTAATTTTTTTAACTGGTTTTCGAAGAAGGTAGCCTATTTTTACTTGAATGTAAATGCTGTTAGGCTCATTATTATCACATGTACTACGCGTCACGTTTAAAAAAAAATCCTTTATAGTCTACTAGAAATCCACTAAACATGGATATTACGACGAGCTTCCGCATTTCTAAGACTGTATTATATTGTATTGATGATAATAACGTTCTGATATAGTTACTACACTATTAAAATTCAATTAATAAAGATTTCTTTCTAAAAGTTGTTTGTTTTTTATTGCTTCACAACTACTATCAAAACCTCGTATCCGTCAACACTGCACAAATTCTCTATAAGAGAAAACCACGTAAGCGACAACTTATTTTTTTTAATGAAAAGTATTTGAAATGTGTATGTCTATTACAGGAAAAAAAATCATTATTAATTCATACAGTATCACAAAAAAAACCATATCTTTTTGAATGAAGTTTTAACGTTATAAGACAGTTTTATGTAACTCCTGTAAAATTAGCCTTTTATCGCGTACGAGGTTTTTGTAGCTCAACGACGACTAGCTGCTTTGTTTCTAATCCAACTCTGGGCCCTAACGGCTTTTCTTCGACATCAATCGTTACCAAAATGGTAAATTGGTGCGATGAAAATTGCCTCTACCTGCAAAAACTGGTCTCAAACAATTTAACCACAAAAATCAGAATAATAGCACTTATGTCAAATTGAAAGGAAAGTCAATACCAGTAATTAGTTCGGTGCAGTTCTTAGGGTTATATCTTGATTCAGGGTTAGATTAGGTAATGCACTAAGGCTGTGCACTAAGGCTGTTGAAAAGAAGTTCTGTTCGGCATATGTTGAGTCGCACATACAGTATTATCTTTTGCGGTTCAGGAACTTCAGTCAAAGAGTTTTTCGTGCTATAAACACGAATCTTATGTATACACAATATTAGTTAGGTTTAAGTTTTCTTGTATAGGTTTCTCTTGTTGATTTTTGTTTTTATTATTGTTTGAACTTATAATGCAATAAATAAATATTATTATTATTTTATCCATTATTATATCCACTGATTGTGGATGTTATTTTTTATGTTGTGGCTGACTACTGCGTCTCTCTGCTTCGCATATTTTTACCCTCACGTGTGCCATAATTTTTGACATTTTCTCTTCTAATTGCTCTGCGCCCAGCTTTAGCATCTCTGCTGTTATCCCATTTTCAGGATGCATTACCATTCATGAGTGTCTTAAGAATTGATCTAGGTACTAGATTCATTAAGAAAAGTGTAATGAAACACACTTTAAACGATTACCTAAACGAGAACTACAAATAGATAATTTGTGACGTGTTCGTGAAGCGGCTGAATTAAGCGGGCAAAACAAATAATTATTGTAAAAAAAACTCACCCTATTGTCATTGACTAATGCACGGCTCCACCTAGGCCGAGTTGCACCAACGCAAATTAGTTAATCCTCGATTATTTTCTATAGTATCCATTATTACAACAATAGTCATGACAATGGTTTCTATAGAAAGTAATACAGATTAATTAATCGTGGCTTGGTGCAACTGGGCATTAGTGGTGAAACACCGTATTTATAGACAATGAAATTTTTTTACGAATTTTTGTGAGGATTCAGCCGACGCTTATGCGGGTTTTTAATTTGTAATCCGATCGCTAAACAAAATTTTGCATTACAGTTATTAAAAATGGGTTGGAGGCGCCGGGCATCGATCCCGGTACCTCTCGCATGCTAAGCGAGCGCTCTACCATCTGAGCTACGCCCCCTTTCATTGGATACGCTTCACTAGACAAACTTATAATACTACTAATATCAGGCAATCAGTAAGTTCATGGGTTTATTTTTGAAAATAGCAAAGTGTATAACTACAGAGAATGCCACTGCAAGTTTTGATTTTGATGTCTTGGAAAATTTACACTAATGATCAATGATTTTCACAAAATAGCTTTGAAAACCTGAAATTATCCTTGTGACAGTAACATGAAGGGTTAGTTTAGAATTAAATCCTCTAGTTTCAAAACCCCCTAAATCCACTTTTGTGACTTTTTCAGAAAATAAGAAAAACTGTGTAACTTGGAGCGGTAACACGTTAATAATTTTTTTCCCCAAATTGCTTTACAGTATTCTAAAATGACACCGCGGACAAACAATATATATATATATACTTACAAGAAAGTCACAATTTAGAAAATAAAAATGGATTTAGTGGGGATTGAAGCCAATTACTGAATTTAATGGAATTTGAAAATCTATATTGTGGATTGCGTGTGTTTTGATTCCGAACAAAGTAGGTTTGAAAAAAGGAAAAGCGTAAAAATGAAAAAAAAAACAAAAGAAAACTTTTTATTATTTGAAAAACAACAAGAACGAAATGAAATTAGACTAATAGATCCGGATTTATATTACCCAAAGTT
>JAFFZR010025341.1:0-11496 GCA_018397195.1 Lethrus apterus | reverse complement strand
GATGATAATTGCCACACTGATGTCCTTGGCGATGGCGTCCACAGTGACCCAGTACCTTGACGATGATGCCCACAAGAATTTGGCTTTTACTTCTACGTTTGTCTTATTACTCGTTTTCGATGAAAGTCACTCTAACTTCATCCACCACTTGTTCTGATTCACACAGATCCGGCTCGCTGGACCAAAATGTTGGGTATTCTTTTATTTAAATTAAACTCGAAGGACCATTTTGTTATATATATGTTTATTCTATTATATACGAGTTAAGACTACAATAATGAGATGAATAATAATAATTATACTTTGCGGTACTACCCTTAACTTATACTAAACTTAAACTTAAAGGGTGGGGGTGGTACCGTGAGCGGGAGGCGATCGACGCGCAGGTCGTAACATAGTATAAGAAGATTTTGTGCAAAATTTCATTTTCTACCGACTGCTACATAAATATACAGGGTGTTCCGTTTAAAAAAATCTAATTATCTGAGTTGGCTCTGAAATGTGAAATGTTGTTTTTTTGTGTGGACCGTTGTAATCAGCGGAAAAATCACTGCATCTTTGCTAATTTAACCGACTCTGTAGCTCCAAAAATAACGAAAATAACAATAGTGCGCAGATAACTTTGAACATCCTGTATACTGTTATTTCGAATCCAATTCCTCCATTGACTTCCTTGTTTTATTGCATCATCTTTTAGCGTATCTACATAAGTAACCACAATTCACCAAAAACCTCGTACCCAGTTTTCCATAAACCCTTAATTTATAAAGTAAATTTCAGGTTTTTGACAGAAGAAGGAGCCTAAACTATTGAAAAACAAATGAAAGTTTGTAAATCGTGTTATTTTCTTTTTATTTTATATTTTTATCACAAAACACATATCAATTATCGTTATTTTCAAGATGATGAAGTAATTCGTGCATGATTAAATCTATAGTTTCCGATGACACCATCGCTTTGACGTCATCCGTACAATTATAAGGATATCGCCTTTCTTGCTGATACGTTTCTAGATCCGATTCAGTTTCCTCCTCAATACACACACTCAATTTTGACTGTTGTTCTTTTACTTTTGTAATTCTTGACGACGTCATCTTTGGAACACATTTAAATTTAATTCCAGATTCGACATCCTCGTAATAATCGTCGTCTTTCATTATGAAATCAATTGTAGCCTGACTAGGTTCGATTTCTGCCGTTTGTTTATCTTTGGGTACGCGTAAATTTTGATTAATCGACTTCTTCAACTCTACACTCTCGCTCGGAATTATCCTCAAAATTTCTTCTTCGGCTTCGCTCAACGTTTTGCTTTTGAATGAGATATTTGAATGGGAGCTGTAACATTTGGAAGATGCATCCGATTCGTCTTCCTGTTTGGACATAATTTGATTGAGAAGCTCGTTTGTTTTATTTTGACTCGAACTTGCAGTACTTGATGACACTTCAGAAAATGAATTTATGGCATAATCAGGATTTATGAATTTCTTTTCGCTTTGATTTATCAGAACACCGTCGAATGGAAAGTCGTCGTCTTCGATTTTATTAGTGGCCAATGGTCCACTGTTGCTTTTCCTAAATACGTTGAATAAACTATATGATCGTTTTGGGGTTGGACTTCCTATAATTGAATTAGATTTGTGCTTGAATATATTGGAAATAACCAGTTTTGGTGATTTCGTTTTCTTGGGCAAAGGTAAAATTTGTGTGTTGGATAATGTTTTAGATGGTATGCACGCTTCACTTCTTAGTACCTCGTCAAATTTTTCAATATTTGGTAAACGAATAAAGTATTTCTCTCTTTTAGTCTTGTGTCCTGCCTCCACGATTAACAAATCGGAATATTTCCTATCCATGTTTTTCTTTTCCACGAATTCATGGTCATTTTCCATTTTTCTCATTAACTGCTTTTGTAAAAATGCAATACTGGAAATTAAAAATACATTTTCATCGTCCGGCGTACACAATCCTTTTTCTATATCATCTATTTGATCTTCAACAGGGTATTGTAACAATTGAGATACTGGTGGAGGTACATAAGGCGTGGACCATTCTTGTTCCATTATCGGTTGATTTTTAAAACCTTAATTATTTACAATTTTCTTTCTAGTCCGAATAATCATTAAAATTGTTAAAAAACTGATTTTGAAATTCCCAGTATTTTTGACAAGACGAGCTTCATTTGACAACTCAACACTTGTGAACAAAACATGGTGACGTTAGTATTTTACAAATACGTGGAAACCCCTAGTTGTAAGGTTTATTTTACGAAAAGTATCCCAGATTGCAGAAACCAGAAACTTATATGTGCCTGAATTGCGTAAAGTTGATTTAATTATTTTTATAATGTATAACCTATAATACAAATGGCGAAACGAAATAAATTAGAAACTGCATACTTTCGACATAATTCACAGACAGAACAGTGTGAATTAAGATTTATATTAGATGTAACACTCATAAAATGGGGTCGAATAAACGAAGAAATACGTGCTGTGCGACAATCAAAAGACACCGTAGGTTCATTGTTAAATCATATTAAGAACAAGATAATTAATATTATCAATAGGAAAAATACAAATCAAAGTGAAGGAAGTAGAAAAGAAGATGTTGATATAGACATTGAAGCGTCATTATCCAAAAGTGAAGTAAACATAAATACAGATATGTCTTGCATAGACGTAATAAATATACGTAACAGATTGAGATTTACGATACTTAAGACATCTTACAAAATTGTTGTTAATGCACCGCTAGTGGAAACTTTGACTTTACCAAAAATTATTTCTGCATGCAGTCTCATTAAACCCTCACGATTTAAAGGAATATTTATACACACTCCTTTATGTAAAGTTATTTGGAGTAAGTCTCGAGATAAGATTAATTGGATAGAAGTTGGATATGAGTTTTATTATACGACTGTTGATGATGATGTTGATTATTATTTAAAATTTGCTTGTATTCCTGTTAGCAAATATGGTGTTCAAGGTCCACCTGTCGAAGTAACATCTGAAAATGTTGTTATTTTTCTTCCTACAGAAATCCCTACACCTTCCGAAAGCAGAATTAACTTTACAAAAAATAAACTCACTGGAAAGCAGTAAGTACAATTTACATAAGTCTTGTTCGTTTTTATTACATTTTCAACAAGACTATTATTATTACATTTACATGTTAGACAATTGTATTTTAAAATATTTTTAAATTTTTTTAGGATCAGAGTAGTAAGTTACAATATTTTGGCGGAACGTTACACATTTGACGATCAATTTTCATATTGTAATCCTAGCTTTTTAGCAGCTGATTACAGAAAGCAGTTGATTATGAAGGAAATTTTAAGTAAGTAATGCAAAGTTTATTACATTATTCAATAATCATGGCATGGAAGCTGTCCATGCCATGCCTTTTTTGTGTATTGGTTTGGTATTTGCTTATGGTATTTATTAAATAACTTCACATTTTAATAAATAAATTTGTTTTATTTTAGGTTACAATAGTGATTTAATTTGCTTGCAAGAAGTCGATCAAGCGATTTATAAAAATTATTACAAACAACAATTTATTTCCAATAAATATGTCAGCATTTTCAATAAAAAGGGGGATGTCATACCTGAAGGATTGACTTTGGTTTATAAAAATTCACGTTTTAAGTTAGTATAAGAGAAAAGGAATGTTGTTCTTGTATTAAATTTTTACATAGTTGTTAAAATTTAAATAAATCAATGTTTTTAGAAAACTGCATACAGAACATTATGTTCTTGCAAATGAACTCAAGATGAACCGTTTATTACAAAATATTTGGGAACTTGTTAAACAAAATGATATTTTAAGAGATTCAATTATGAAACTGAGTACATCTTTGCATCTAACGACGCTGAAAATGAAAGAAACAAGCGATCTTCTTTTGGTAGCAAATACACATTTGTATTATCATTGGGAAGCAAGACATTTAAGGTTACTTCAAATAATTATAGCATTAAAATTGATAGAAGACTGGTATAAAGTACTGAAAGCTGTAAGGGTTAATATTAAAATTTGACTATGATAAATTGATAATTTTCTATTTCAGACTGATAACTGTAAAGTGAAAGTGATATTTTGTGGTGATTTTAACAGTGTACCAGAAAGTGGAGTTTACCACTTCATGACGGAAGGTCATGTACAAAATTGCAAAGAGGAAATGGAGAAACGTATGTATACTAATTAATTTATTTATTTAAATAATGAAATGAACTTCAATTATAGTTGCAATAAAGAATGTTCCCAAAATATTTAGACATAATTTCAATTTTGTAAGTGCCTATGGTACTCCAGAATTTACGAACTATACAGAAGATTTTAAAGGCTGTTTGGACTACATATTTTATGAAGAAAGTAATATACAACTTATTAAAGTTGTACCACTGCCAAGTGAAAGTGAGATGTCTGAAGATGTTGCTCTTCCCAATCGCAAATTTCCATCCGATCATGTAGCGTTAATAGCAGATTTAAAAATTTAAAATGTAAAATTTGTATTTTTCACTAGACATATATTTTCAATTTTTCTCGTTGTGTTTTCTTTAGAAGATAGGCTATAATGTATTGTTTTAAATAACTGAAAGATGGAAAATTTGTCTATAGCAACATAAAGGAAAATAAAGATCAAACAATTTTAAATTAAATTTGTTTAGTATATTTTTAAGTACGCCACTGACTTTTTGTCACCTTTTATCTAGGATGATATAAGATCATCCTAGCCTTTTACTGGAGGCAGCATAACCAAACATACAACATAAAATTACTAGATCCGATTAGTTAACATTATTTGACTGTACATATTTGATTTCTCTCCATATATAAGAAGATATTTATTTACAATTATTATTTTAATATTTACAAGTTTAAATAAATTGTAAAGACATTTTCATTCTTGTTTGAATATTTATGGAACAAAATAATATTTATGTTGGTTGTTCTGGACGTCAATTTTCTATGTCAAAAAATATAGGTTATGGATCAGAATGTGGTTAGAAAATAATTTGTGCAAATTATTATATCGTTCTTATCTATATAAAAATATACATACTTACATTTACAAAATGGACAAAGCATATTTAAGGCGTTTAGACAGTGGTCAAATTGACCTAACATTTTATTATAAAAATTTGGACTTAAAAGTTGACAGACAATTTAATTTTTGTAGGCAAGTTTCCGAACCTGTTAGTACATTTTTAGAAAGAGTTAGAGCAAATTTACAAAAAGCAATAATGAAAAAGAAGAAAAAGAAGTCGGTGGAAGGATTACAAGAAATTGCACCTGTAACTGCTGTACTTATCAATAACAATTCTGAAGTTGAAGGAGATACTTTATGGCTTGACTTAATTGCAAGTAATGGGAATATAATATTACAAGTTTTGGAAAATCGATATACGATAATTATAAATGCCCCATTCGTTAATGCTATAGCATTACCAAATTCTATATTAGCAAATTTTCCAACATACCCCAGCAAATTTGAAACCATTAATACTGAAAAACAATTATGTGAATTTACCTGGTATACTTCAGATGATAAAATTGATTGGAAAAGAGCTTCTTCAGGATTTATGTACGTACCTGCAAACACTGATGTTAATTCATTCTTAAAAATTAGTTGTACACCCAAAAATGAGAATAATGAAGGACCAATTACGGAAGCAATATCTGATGTTCCTGTTGATGCAAGTCCTGGTTTTTGTCCTTTTGAGACAAGGCATAAATTTACAACACATAAGTGTACTGGGAATGAGTAATAATTAAAATTTGTTAAAATATAATTTAATATGTACATTTTTAGATTTCGAGTATTGACTTATAACATTCTTGCTGACTTATACTGCGATTCAGAATTTACAAGAACTGTTTTACATCCATACTGCCCACCATATGCTTTAAGCATTGATTACCGAAAACAATTAATAATGAAAGAGGTGATAGGTAGTTTTTTTTAAACAATATCTTTCGCTTTGACATTTTTTTCAATTTTAGGATACAATAGTGACATAATTTGTTTACAAGAGGTTGATAAAAAAGTTTATAATTATGACTTGGAACCTGTTTTATCAGCATTTGATTATGATTCCTATTTTAGTTTAAAAGGGGGATTGGTTGCCGAAGGCCTATCTTGCTTTTACAATCGAAAAAGATTTAGGTAAGTTGTTATTTTTTGTTATCGATGTGATAATTTTATAATTTTAGACTACTAGAGACAAAATCCATAATTTTAGCAGATGAATTGGATAAAAATCCTACATTTGCTAACATTTGGGATCATATCTCTAAGAATGAAAAATTAAAGGAACGTATAATACAACGTACAACTGCTGTACAAACTTTAGCATTGGAAGCAATTGAAACTGGAAATGTGTTATTGGTAGCTAATACACATTTATATTTCCATCCTGATGCCGATCATGTTAGACTATTACAAGGAACTTTGTGTATAAAGTATATTGAACATATTTTTAATGAAATACAATTGAAAGTAAGTATATACAATTCTAGAAATATATTAAATAATAAAACGTGCATTTTTAGTACAAAAACCGAAATATATCGTTGATATTTTGTGGAGATTTCAACAGTGTACCAGAATGTGGCATTTTTAAATTATACACAACAGGAAGTGTGCCAGAAACCATAGTTGATTGGGAAAGCAGTACGTTGCTCATTTGCTTTTATTTTTCAATTTAAGTTAACTTTCAGATAAAGAGGAAGCCGTCGTTGGTCTCAGTGTCACTCAACCATTTAAATTGGCTAGTGCTTGTGGAAGACCAAAATATACAAATTTTACTGTTGGTTTTGCTGATTGCCTCGATTACATATTTTATGATACGACAAAGTTGGCAGTTACGCAAGTCGTTCCTCTGCCTACAGATGAAGAATTAATGCAACACACTGCCTTGCCCAGCATTGTATTTCCATCGGATCATATCTCTTTGGCCGCTGATTTAAAATTTTTATGAATTTTAATAAAGATTGTACTGTAATTTAGTTATTTTCTTTTTAATAAAAGAAAGTTTCGACCAATTAGATTACTTGCCATCTGAGTATGATACCAGAAAAAATTATACATTAATAATTTAAAAATATGTCATTCATTCTTTTATTATGCCAATATGGTTTACTGAACCAGCGCAACAAGAGTTATTTGAGGTTCGAGAATGATATGGGTCTAAAGCCTCGCTCAAACAAACTGTGTCATTCTTTGTATGGGTATTCCATTCCATATTCCAATTCTGTGTGCATTTCAATGTCCGTTGCATTGAAAATCAACTTTTTTTTAGCGGAAGTAACATAATATATTGCAAAACAACCTTTAAATACTATGATTCGGGGTTATTTTAAATTTTTTACTCAAAACAAATATTTTTTTGTGGCACAGACTTCAACATAGACCGTCGTTTTTGCATAATTGCGTTTTGGGTTGTGTTCAGCTCTTCCTGTTAAAATACTTATTTCAGAATGACCCAGCATAATAAGCAACAATGCCCATATTCAGCCGGGTGATTGCTGGGCCAGCGCTATGACAGCAGCCAATTGAATGCCAACTAAATGACGGCACGTTGGCGTTCATTGGCTGCTGTTGTAGCGCTGGCTCAGTGCTGACCCCGGCTGAACATGGCCAATGTTTCTTTTTTGTTTTTCAACAGCCATTTTCGGCAACAGTAATATAACAAAAATGTTTAATCTATAGTAAATAAATAAAAAAAAAATAAAAACAACAGTCAAATTTGCGTTGTAAAACCTGTTTAAAAAAACCACACTATTGTTATAAAAACCATTTACTAAGACAATGGTCATGTTCAGCTGGGGTCAGCGCTATGACAGCAGCCAATGAACGTCAACGTGCCGTCATCTAGTTGGCATTCAATTGGTCATAGCGCTGGCCCAGCAATCACCCGACTGAATATGGCCAATAAAATATATGAAATACTGACCAAACCATTTATTTTGAGTTTAAAAAAAATGATCTAACCAAAATATTTATTTAATCGAACAAACAGTGGATTCCGTACACTAGGTATTTGCAAAGAATTACAAGTAGGTACCTATATAAAGCTCAACTTTATTTATAAAAAAACGTTACCACAAAATTATAAATGTAGACGTAATATGGTAATATCAATGTAGATAAACCTTCCCAGTAAAGTTGCAAGATGTAATTGTGCATTTTCATCGTTTTATTCATTTTATCGAATTTATCTATTATGTTAACGAGTCTAATATACCGCATTAATGCCATTCATACAGCCAAAGAGGCAATGATTAATAGCAACTACCCAACTAAACTAACAAAACATAAAAAAGTATTTTAGAAAATGGCAATAAAGAACGTAAATACTCTACAATGGCATACAATATACAATAACAAATTGATACAATTAAATTCTGTATGTTTTAAGATTATGGTAACAATTATTTTGAATTCAAAAAACCTACTAACATTTTGTTGCAAATCAAAACAAATTTTTACAAATTTTAGCTTTAATTTAGCTTTAAACTCGGTCTTGTTTGAATGTGCCGCCTCGCCAGTGTATTTTTACCGAACGAAAGTTTAAATGAACGCTGGTAGCGTTCGGTCGTTTTCGGTTCATCAGTTGCATTTGGTGCGTCGAGTAGGAATGTTGTCAGTCGTCGTCGCGTGCATTTGTTTATGTTTTGTTTGTTTATAATCGTCAGAGTGAATTAAAACGCAAAGTGTTGTATGAATGTTATATCGGATGATTCTGTATAACTCTTCAAAATGTGCACATTTAATACAGTTCTTGCGCTTCTCGCCGTATTCTGTTGTAATAATGTCTTCGGTTTGCAACACGGAATATCCAAAGTGTCCGAACAAGAGGATCTCATCCCGCATCATGACAAGTGCCAGCAGATAACAGTGCCTTTTTGTATGGATATAGCGTATAACACAACTATAATGCCGAATATATTAAATCACCAAAAGCAAGAAGATGCCGGGCTTGAGGTTCACCAGTATTTCCCGTTGGTAAAGGTCAAGTGCAGTCCCGAGTTGCAGTTTTTCCTGTGCACTGTATTCTTACCAGTTTGTACGATATTGGACAGACCGTTACCGCCTTGCAAATCGCTGTGCCTTTCCGCAAAGTCCGGTTGCGAGAACATCATGAATAAATTCGGTTACGATTGGCCTGAAAATTTAGATTGCGCACAGTATCCCGAAGGTCAGGATATCGATGGTATTATGTGTGTGGGAGAAAATAAAACTTCTGATACGACACCATCGTCAGCGGAAAATTTTCCATTAGGTCCCATCAGTTTCCAACCAGAGCCGCCTTTTCGCGGAATTCACGGTAGAGATTACGGCTTCGTGTGTCCCGTACAGTTCAAAGTGCCGAAAATTTTAGAATACGCGCTTAAGGTGGGCGAAAAGGTCGAAAAAGATTGCGGAGCACCCTGCACTATGATGTTCTTCAACGAAAACGAACGCAAATTTTCGCGGATTTGGGTGGGAACTTGGGCCGTTTTGTGTTCGGCCAGTTGTCTTTTTACGGTCTGCACCTTCCTTATCGACACGGACAGGTTCAGGTATCCGGAAAGGCCGATCATTTTCTTGTCTTTGTGTTACTTGATGGTTGCCTTGGCGTATGTTATTGGGTTTTTGTCGGGCGATTCTATATCGTGTCGGGAACCGTTTCCTGCCCAAGTGGGCATTCAAACAGTTAGTACAATAACTCAGGGAACGAAATACGAATTGTGTACGATTTTGTTTATGGTGTTGTATTTCTTCAGTATGGCGTCGAGCATTTGGTGGGTGGTTTTAACATTGACGTGGTTTTTGGCAGCCGGTTTAAAATGGGGACATGAAGCTATCGAAGCCAATTCGCAATATTTTCATCTGGCTGCTTGGGCTGTTCCGGCTATTAAAACCATTACCATTCTGGCTATGGGAAAAGTTGAAGGTATGTATATTTATTCTTATTGGCATTACTATTTATTACTTTTAATCATTAACCTTTTCTTCAGTATCGAATTAATCATTTGGAAGTAAATTAATCGTTGTTGATAATTTCGTTAAATATAAAAGGAAACGGAAAGATCTTATTTCTCTTACAGTATTCTACTATAAGTAATATGGTGACAGTATTTTGTCGTGCAATTTTATTAGTCAGTTGTGGAGCAAAATTTAAAAAAATGCCTGTGTAATATTATGGAAAAAAGCTTATGGAAAAACAGAAATATTAGGTACTATTAAAAAATTGATTTAATAAAACATAAAGTACAGTCAAACAGAATTGGTTTCGTCGTTTTGATCCATGATACGAGAATATCGAGGAGTCCAATTTTAGGTATACTTTTAGTTACTTGGTTGGATTGGTTAGTGAATATTTAGAGGTACTAAGTGACTAGTTAGTAACCAGTAATCAAAATAAATATATGTTACACATTATTGTATAGAATTTTTAAATTATTGATGTGAATTTTTAAAATTGTTCGACATTTTTTTATGAATGCTCTAACATGTCTAGAACGACACATTGGTAGCATTTTTATCATGAAAATATTTTTAAAACAAATTTTATAAATGATTAAATTACAATCGCCGCGCGCCGTCTAAATTAGTGTATATCAACGAAACAAGAACGGCTTGTAGTTCACGACAATATAAATAACTCGAGTTTCTTGAAAAGGAGACCAAACTTGTGAATTATTCGGCGATCAAGACTTCTAGGTCATCGAGTCGAAGAAACTCCATTGGAGTGAAAATCACTATTTGGAAACGAAGCCTTATGTTAAAAATTGAAGAAATGTTGTTTTTTTATTTCACTGAGCAATTTAGTTATTTATTTTATTTATTTAGTTTTTCGTCCGATTTGCAAATTTATCTGGTCTGTCATAACAAATAACCAATAACTTTATTTTTATCAAGAGCAACATTGTTTTTCACCTTACTATACAGTTTTTATGACGAAGGGACATCCCTATTGGATGTCCCCGAAATAATAGTAATAATAATAATAGTAAGGTAAATCCAAATGTTGGAGGCGAATTTTTTTTTCTTTTTTCCTTGATTCCCTCTCACCACTTGCCACAAGTTCACGAAGAACTTAACTGGACTGAGAGGAAGGGATTTGGTTGCGGCCACGACCGTCTTACAGATGATAATACAGAGAGCAATTGGAAGTGACCACCACGTGACCTCAAATTTTAAGGTGGCGACATTGCTAAGTTGGTACTATTTTATAAATATAACCTTAAAAGAAGAGAAGTGTCAAATTATTAGCTTGATCAGTACTTGTATACCTTCAAAATGACTTTTTTTTTTACTTAGAAGATTAAATTGCTTTTTAAAAGAATACATTTAATACAGAAATAATTTGGAGAAACATAAAAACTAGCGCTTTCAAACACGTTAAATGACAGATGACAGAACGTAAATACAGAGTGAGCAATTGGAAGTGACCACCACGTGACCTCAAATTTTAAGGTGGCGACATTGCTAAGTTGGTACTATTTTAT
>JAFFZR010025340.1:0-11575 GCA_018397195.1 Lethrus apterus | reverse complement strand
TTCGTTTATCACATCCCGGCTTGACCCATGATGAATGATGAAAAATACCATTTTCAAACAATTCCAGAATTACAAACAGCAATAGAACACTTTTTCCTCTATTTAGAAACATAGCATCCAATCTTCAGCAACGCTTGGAATTATGCTGGCGAAAAGATGGTGATCAATGTGGAGCATATCATACATCAACAGTGATCTAGTGGTAAGAAGGCCAAATTCTCAGTGTTAGAGACTGTAGGTCGAGGGTTCGAGTCGTGTCTGGGGAAGAATTTATGGCAATTTTTTTCCTGGTGTGTCCAGTACGCTCCTTAGTCAGCTGTTGCTGGCATAATCAACAGTACTCCATATCCCAAAAGTATGGAACCGGCTTAATTTCTCAGGAACCGTGTTCCGATTTGTAGATTCCCCACCAAGTGCGGGTGGTGGCTACCCCCACTACAGGGTGGCATCTTGTACCCTATGATTGTCAGTAGTTTTTAAGTTAGTACTAAGAGAGTCTCAGGAGAGACTGCACTGTAAAATATATTCAATATACGTTCATACAGAAACAGTCTATAATTCTGATCCTTCGAGTTATAAAAAAATCGTTAGGTTCGCGACAAACAGTTTATGTGATTAAAGTGAAATTTTGCACGTATAATCAAGTAAGAAAAATCACCCCTAATGTTCTCAACTGTTTAGCTTTATTGGGTTTTGAGATACAGCGCCACTTTGATTTTTTTTTAAATGTCATGAGGTGTCAAATTACACATCAATGGAAAGCTTATTTTTTTCTGAGTATAGCGATATTATATTTATATGTATTTGTTTTTTTAAGCGGAAAATTAAAAATTTAAGAATTACTCACTAGTAGCTAGAATTCAGTCGGATCGGCCTTGGAAATCGAACAAAAAAGCAAAACACTTTTGACAATACAGTTGACATATGCAGTATATACTGTATTTAAAATGGTAATTTTAACAGAAAAATAGAGAATAGCAATTCTTATGATAATAGGATAGGGAGATAGATTACATATTCATGCAGAAATCTGCGCGCTTTTTAATACTTGTCACCTCAGTCGAAATCTAAATCTAAATCTGGGGTTACGAAAACCATAAAAAGTTTTAACAAGACAGGATGTGTTAAGGAGCTTCCAAAGATTAGAAGAACTGTAAGAAATGAAGATTAAGCATTGGATCTTAGGTATGCTAGAACTTGTTGAGAATACCAAAATATGTGTGCGACAAAGCGCTATGTTTTACCACGACTAATGGAGTTATTTCCAAATTTTGAAAATCCAAACGAAGTGCGGGAGACGATATAGTTCCAGCAGGACGGAAGACTGCCACAATTTGGTCATAAAGATCGGGAATTTCTGAATGACGTTTCAGATAGATGGATTGGACGCAGGAGAACCAATGAATGACCTCCCAGATCCCCCGACTTGAAACCCCTTGACTTTTTACTGTGCGGTCAAAAAACAGAAAATGTGAACAGACCTAATATTTTAGACTACATTTTTTCTTCTTTTTCCTCATAAGGCAAGAGACAGCTAATATCCCCAGATGTTTTAAATAGGTCACTATAAATAAATACTTTTAGCAGTTATATCACTGTCAAAATTTTAGTTATGGTGTTATACATCTTTTGAATAAATCAGATATTTTATTTTCTGTCTCTTACACGATTTATTTTTAATTATTATTCAATTAGTCCTTTTTGTGTTCAACAAATCATTATTTTTTTTTTGCATTTTAGTGCGCTTGCAGTGTATATGTTGTGAGTAACAAATTTATACCAAACTCCAAATTATTAATTTTTTTCTCTTATTGTCTAAAAGAAATGCACACAAATTGAAGATGGTGCTGTATCTAGAATATAAATAAATATAAACAGTTGAAAAAATTACAGTTAATAGATTTTATTAACTCCATTATACGCGACAATTTTCAATTTAATCCTATAAATGGTTCTTGAGAAATCAAACCGGTTCCATACTTCTGGGACACGATGTATATATGTATATACAATTCTGGTTTGATATATTAAAATCAAATTAATTTTTAAGTTTTCGGTATCCTGTATTATCATACAGTATACATATACCGAAGAGAAAGCAGAAGACTGTGCAATAAAGTGCAACTGTAAAACTCAGACAAAACGAATGAAACTGGAAATATTGGAAGAGAGAATAATGTAATTCAATGGAAAACCGGCTGGAGTTATCAATGAATCAAAGCTAAATAAATAACTTTTTAGTGGCCCACTGGACGACCAGATATAGTTTCGAGTTTTTAAGACCTACTACTCAAACATTAAACACCTTACTTATGTGTATCAAATCTTATTTGTTCACAGCTTAAATGTAGGAGTCTGCGCATTGGCTGGACTGTTGCTTCCTGTAATAACTTAGTTATTCGAGCACGGTCCCTATGTCCAAGTAGCAGACGACTCCCGATGTTGCGACTCCCACCGATGGTGGATTTGCACATCAGAATTTTACATGCACTGCCGTTTTCGCGACAAAACCACAGGTTCAATTTGCATTGATCGCTCATAGCAGTCGTACTGACGATGGGTTTATCGCCCAGAAACTAACGTTAGTCTGCGGAGGTGAGCGTTTAATGCAATGTCGAGCGTGTGTATCAAATCTTATTTCTTCACACCTTACTTATAATAAAAGTTTAATAAATATGAATAAAGAAATAATGCTCTCAAAAAATGTAATAGAACCAAATGTGCCACTTTCTTCGCATTTTAATCAAAAAGTGTCAGCTTGAATAATAGGCAAATGATATATTTAAAACCGTATTGGTAGTTGGAATACTTCATATTATTTTCTTTTAATTTATACAACCAATTATTATAATATTAAATTTAATGCCGGCCAAAATAATTACTTAGATTTTTTCTCAAGCTTTTATAACTTTTATAAGACATTATTGCATCAACGATGAGCGATTGTTTTACAAACGATCTGTCTATGAAACGGTTCTATAGTAAAATTTGTAACGGAATAGATTATTTTTAGTAAATTCAAACATCTAACAGAACTCTTGATTTATTTTAATTGTATTTTCTAAATTAAATATGAATTGATTACTTACAATTTCATTTCAGTGGTTTGTTGTACATGACCGTATGACTCTTTAGGCGTTAAGTCTTCTACAAAATTTGCCGGTGTACAGTTGTTTGTTAGTAACTTACTATTGGTTGACAGATGGCGCGTTAGGTTCTAATCGGTATCTTACAGGATTTGAACGGATATGTGCGATACATGTATATAACTCGTGATTTATAATTGTTTTCTGTTAATACAATTTTTGTGTTATTAAAATTTTTTTCTTTAGCTGTAATATTGTTTGCGTATTTCGGAGAGGTGGTGTTTTATTTGACCTATGTAACATTTATTACAGTTGAAACAAGGAATGTTGCACACACAATTCGAAACTCTTGCAATGGGAGCCTCGGTTTAATTTCATAAGATGCATTTTTTTTTAATTACTGTTTTGATAGTCGATTTTATGTTATACGATGTTGTTCAAATTTTCTATTGATCGCTACACATATGGTAGAGGCATGTATTTTATTGTTTCGTTTTCAGGTGAGTGGGTTGTTTAGTTTTTGTTGTAATCTATATAAATTCTTTTTCAAAAATGTTAATTATTGTTAATTAGTGTTGTTTGGCTTTATTTATTGCAATGTGACATAGATGATTTGACATAGGTGATTTGTTAGCAAGGCTCAAGACACGTTATGACTGATGTTTTGCGTGTGAAATGTTGACTAGAGTTAAAATTTAATTATCTGGTGGACCAAGTTGGTTTAAATTGAATAAAGTTTTGCCTAAGAAATTTATTTTATTATTTTGTTGTAAATCCATGGTAAATTGTATTTTGCAATTATAGTTGTTGAAATAGATATAGTCGATAAGGAATAAACAAATACAAGACATATGTAAGAAAAACAAAATGGAAAAAAGGAAGCATGAAGAAGTCAGAATTGGTACATGGAATACAAGGAAATTATTAGCTGCAGGAAGAATGCAAGAAATAGCAAAAGCATTAAAAAGACATGAAGTAGACTTGGCCGCAATACAAGAAATCAGATGAAAAGGGCAAGGAAAAACAGAAAAACAAAAATATTCGCTATATTATTCTGGAGATGAAATATGGATTCGCTTTTATGGTAAATGTGTAAAATAAACACAATGTGATAACTTTTAAACCCATAAATGAAAGAATGGCGTACATTAGAATCTTTCTTATGTCAGCGCTAAGAGAACTAGGATTACACAGCATGTTAAAAAAATATGACATTAAAACGAAAAGTAGTTGAAGTTAAAGCACAGAAAGGAGTTACAGAAGAGTTTGAGGTGAATAAAGACGTCCGACAGGGTCAATCTCGGCAACCCAATTCAATCTGGCTTTAGAATAAGAATATGTTATATAATTTTAGCCTATATATTTACTTCCTAAAAATACACTTTTGACGAGGTCGATAAATTTAAATACTTAGGGTTGATATTAACAAATGATGGAAGAAGAGATGCAGAAACAAACAAAAAATACTTGCATTGAATAGAGGGTCTAATGCAAACAAAAAACTAATAAAAAGTAAATTAATTAAAAAGAAAACAAAAACGAAAATATATGAGACAATGATTCAACCCATTATGATGTATACAGCGGAAACAATGTCAATAACGCAAAGAGAATAGCAAGAAATGGGAATTGCTGAGAGAAAGATCCTAAGAGCTATATTGGGTCCCATAAAAATAGGATAAAATAACTATAGAACAAGAATGAACTATAGAATTAATAAAAGAAATAGATGGAGGTGATATAGCGACCTAAATTAAGAAGCAAAAAATTTTATGATGTGGGCGTGTATAGCGTGTAGACGCTCGACCCACAATACATATAATTTTAGAATGTGAACAAGCAGGCAAGAAAAGATGAGGTAGAGCCAGATCTAAGTGGCAGCAGGAAGCAAGGAGTGTGGGAATA
The DNA here is from genome assembly GCA_018397195.1 of Lethrus apterus. Classification (NCBI taxonomy): domain Eukaryota; kingdom Metazoa; phylum Arthropoda; class Insecta; order Coleoptera; family Geotrupidae; genus Lethrus; species Lethrus apterus. The sequence continues at coordinate 6,584 of JAFFZR010025340.1, read as the reverse complement.
GAAAACTGAAAGCAGAAGGCTGGTGACAGAGACTGATCTACCCTTAAAGAAGATCTAGAGAGCTTCCAGAAATACAATACTTCATTTACACGTAATGTCATATCATACGCAAACAGGGTCATTCAAGAAAGTGGTTCGTTAGAACTTTTCCGTGTTCCAGAAATATATCAACTCTAATAACTTGAAATTATAAGCTACATCAACTGATCTCTTATTCTAAATTATTGGTGCTCTCGTATCACTTCCGGTTGTACCGGAAATGCATACCAACTTTGTTATTTTAAATTGACTGTTATATTTTTTCATCGTTTTTCAGATTTTACTCACAATTCTACACCAAAACTTATAAGGTTACCCTGTATTAAAATTTAGCCGTTTTGTAGTTTTTTGTTCTTTTAAATAAATTTTACCAATTGCAGCGGTATATTGAAAATTCTGTATTTCCGGAAGTACTACACTTGAAATCTTCATTTTTGGCACTTTGCTAGTTGATACCATGTGCAACGTAATGGTGATGTTAAAGTTACCAGGAAGTATACAGGGCCGCTCAAAATTAGCGACAACTTCCAACAACTTCAAATCAGTAAAAATCACTGTATATTATTCCATTTTTAAATGCGCTTAGTAATTCTACATCCATTGTTATCAGGCATACAACCAATTTTTTCTAATAGTTTTTGAGTTATAAGCAATTTTCTTAATAATTTCTCTAAAAATGCCGTTTATGCCTTGTTTAGTGATCTTAGACAGCCTTGGATGCCATTATAATTAAGTATTAAGATTGTCTACTTTGACACTTGGCTTTTGTTTGACATTAGTATTAAGACATAATGGTTGGTGTAGTAGGTAAATAATTACACAAATAAAGATATTTTAAATTTATTTTATATACATGGAGAATGTGGGAGAGTAGTGGACATGTCGTATTTTTAACGAAAGATATCCATATTTGCCAGCAATAACGATGAAAAAATTTAGAAAACCGGAATCAAATTTTGTGCGTTTCTGCAATTAGCATTATTAGGGGAATTATTTAGAAAATTGCTTATAACTCAAAAACTATTAGAAAAAATGGGTTGTGTGCCTTATAATAATCGATGTAGAAACACTAAGCTCATTTAAAAATTCAGTAATATACAGGGGTTCCATTTAAAAAAATTGATTTTTACTGATTTGAAGTTGTTGGAAGTTGTCGCTAATTTTGAGCGGTCCGGTATACTTCCTGGTAACTTTAACATCACCATTCCGTTGCCCATGGTATCAACTAGCAAAATGCCAAAAATGAAGATTTCAAGTGCAGTACTTCCGGAAATACAAAATTTGCAATATACCACTGCAATTGGTAAAATTTGTTTAAAACAACAAAAAACGGCTAGATATTAGTATAGGGTACCCTTATAAGTTTTGGTGTAGAATTGTGAGTAGAATCTGAAAAACGATGAAAAAATATAACATTCCGTAAAAATAACAAAGTTGTCATGCACTTCCGGTACAACCGTAAGTGATACGAGAGCGCCAATAATTTAGAATAAGAGATCAGTTAGTGTAGCTTATAATTCCAAGTTATTAGAGTTGATATATTTCTGGAACACGGAAAAGTTCTAACGAACCACTTTCGTGAATGACCCTGTATATTTAAAATATTAAATATTTACTTTACGCATGCATATGGTAGACTTATTATTTGTAATCAGGATATTGCATAAAGAAATTTAAATGAGTCTTTCATCATATAACCAGTTTTCATAAGTACATATTAGAAGGAATATTTCCTTGCAATTTGTTTTAACAAAAACTATTTCTTTATTTTTTCTCTTTCTTTTATGCAATATATTATTGCAGAATTTTAATTGCCCAAGTAATGCCATTAATTATTAAGTAATAACACGTTCGTTAACAAGTACGACATATCACTACATTAATCTCGCCACCAAAGCCATCATTTCAGACATCAGTTAATAGAAATACTAGCTGCACATATGCGGAAATTATTAGTGGAATGATGAATGACAGTATGTGGGACTTCATAATGTTCGTGTTGTTGTAAAGTGCTAATGACGTCGGTTCTCGTACAAAGTAATAGTAATGATTAAAATAAGTCAACATAAGCCAGATTTACTCTGTAAATATAAAATGTTAATTAATTATATTGATATTTAATATGACATTAACAAATATGGTAATTAAAATAATAATAATCTTCATAATTAACTGGAGCAGGATGATTTAATTAATTTAATAAATTACCCAGTTTGCAACTTAATATCTGAATGCTTCGATTTTATCAACGGAAATTTCAATCACTTTTAGCAAAAAGGCCCCATCTTGAAAAAAATGTATAAACGTTTTCGACTTGTTCTTTACAAGGTATCATGCATTGTTTCACCATATGGTTTTGGCTGTAATTCTATATATTGAGAGCCATAAGCTAGAGCTACACATTAGTCAGAAAAAAAAAATGAAAAAAAGATAGTACAGGTGAAACAAAATCACTCAAGATGAGCTTATATTTTCTTATATTATGGAGATCATTTGTGAGTTACATTGAAAAATCCTTTATCCTTTATATAAAATTCACATTACCAACAAATTTGCGTAATGATAATACAGGCCGTCGTTAGCACCCGCTCTTTTCACATTTGTTTCATCGGGCATTCGTGCTATATGTCTTAGCCATCTAAGTCTTTGTGTTTTGACTTTATGGGAGATGCTTCATTTATAATATAACTGTATAACTTCTCGGTTCGTTCTTCTTCTCCAACCTAGCACTTCTATTTGTACACCTTCTACACAGTTACAAAATTACATAAAAATTTTCATATATTTTCGTTCTTCTCGATTGGATGTATTTCCTAAAGGAATGTGTTTCATTTTTACATTATTCTTTTTAGTATATTTTCTTAGGTCTCCTCCTTATTTATTCTACTGTTTCTGTATATTTTCCTTACTGCAGGTGTTTCATTTCTTGTCTTCGCTTTCGAGATTGTTCTTTTTCTTTATTCTTTTGTTAACGTTATTCCTTTAATTTATTAATCCAAAAGATAACAAAATTGTATAAGATAAGTCATTACATATCATACTAGGCTAACAAATAAATCATTTATAGACAGAAACTTGTAGTAGGTTAATACCCACTATGGTCCAATGATGTATGTTCCAGATTTGTATTTAAAAATTCGTTTAACGAGTAGAACGAATGCCATATCAACACTTCCTTGATAGTGCTCTTAAATTGCTTAATTGGGTGAGCTTTAACGTAAGGCGGTAACCTATTATAAAATTTCGGCCCATAGTAGTTACCACCTGAACGACTTGATTCAAGTCATAAATACACCAGTGATAAGCTATCACTAAAACGTGTATTATGACTATGAATTCCCTTGTGGGTTTGGTAAATATTTTGATGGACATAAGAGAAACATAGGTATATGTAGAGTGAAGGCAAGGTTAATAGTTTAAGATTCACGAATTGCATCCTTATATCTTCTCTGTATGTAGCATTCAAGATGAAGCGGATGGCTCACCTCTGCAATGAAAAAACCCTTGCCGTTCCAGAAGCATATCCCCAGTTTAATAGACCATAAGACAGGTAAGGCATGATTAGCGCATTATAGGCTATTAAGACAGTATTTTATGGTACAAACTTGACACGATTCGATAACAAATGTCGACTTAGAGATTCTAGTAATCTAGTAGCTATAGTATCGATGTGATCGTTCCAAGTTAGTTTCGGATCTAGAGCCAGTCCGAGAAATTTTACTACATCAGGGTTAGTGAAGTCGCAAACCATCCGCTTGCCATTGACCGTAAATTAAAAATAACGTCGGGCCTAAGACCGAGCCCTGTGGAACACCGTTAGTTAGAGACTTTACCTGTGAATTTCTATTGTTTATGGAAACAAACTGCCTGCGATCTTGTAGATATGAGTTAATTAGATCGCAGCTACCGCAACTGATATTGTTTGATTTTAGTTTTGCAATAAGGATATGATGCGATACACAGTCAAAGGCCTTTTGAAGATCGCGAAAGGTAATGCCCACATACTCTCCCCTTTCCTGTCCTCCAGTTATGTTTGTTATTAGTTGCATTATAGCATTATTAGTAGATTTGTTTTCACAAAATCCATATTGATTTATATATAATAACTTATGCTGTTTTAAATATTGAGTTACTTGAGATTGGACGGAAATTACATGAGTTTGGGTCACCACCGTTTTGTATTAGCACCACCCTTGAGATTTTTAGGGCATCAGGAAATATTCCAAGTTTTATGCTTTCGTTAAAGAGTTTTATTAGGGGGATTAGTAGTATTTTTTTGACCACTTTTATAAGATTTGCAGATATAGAGTAATAGTCTAAGTTAGTATTGCTTTTTAGCGAGTTTATTATGTTTCTTAAGTAGTTGTAGCTAATCGGTTGAAAATTGAATGTTATCAAATTATGTAAAGGTTGTTTTTCCCAAATGGTCAGGGTAGGGTAGACCAGGTTTACGAAGAGGAATATTCACAAAATAATCGTTTAATATTTCAATACCTACATCAATATCTTTCTGATAACCTTTCTTTTGGCGATGTTTTAGGGTTTTTGTTACCTTTATTAATAATATTCTTGTAGTGATTCCTTTTAGTACTAGTGAGTTCACGTTTGTATTTAGCTAGTAAGTAGCAGTCGCTGCCTATCTCTGCTTCCCATTTCACTCCTACATCTTTCACCGTCATTTACCCCGTTTTGCTTATTAAAATTATTATGATATAATCTATAATCTTATCTCTTATGTTTCTAGCTAATATATTTATATGCCTCGCTATGGATATATGTCGTGTTTGTTGTGCATAGTTCTAGTATTTTTCTATTGGTTTCTTTTACAAATAAACCTACCCCCGCTTTCTTTCTATAACCTTCTGCCAGTCCTGCTATATGTTTCCACTTTTGTTTGTGTATCGTAGTTTTTCTAACCCACTGGTCGTTTTTTAGTCTATATTATCAAAAGACAGAGCTTTTTCCATTTTGCCAACTATTTCTTTTTTATTTTTAATAATTCTAATGTCCCATGTACCTATTTTTAGTATATTACGTTTTTATATTTATTTTTACTACTTATCCTAAACTTCGTCGTCTTTCAAATATTTTTACAAAAAATATAATTTACTTCAACGTTTTGCAACCTCATTAGCTCCTTCTTGCCATGTAGTTCACATCTGGCTTTTTGATGGGTTACGAAGATACGAAATGACTTCGACTTAATTTATCTGGATTTATAGCCCAAATACTGGGTGTTATGGAAGTCCACGTAGAAAATTTAACTACTCGTACAATCGGGGATCTTAACAAAACTTTATTTGTAATGTTTTTGAATGCGTATATATTTTTTTACTAAACCCTTATTTGACGCTCCGCACATTGAAATGTTTTGAATTGAAAAGACCGAGAAAGTGAAAATATTTTTGTGCGATAATCAACCTCATATATTATGAACCAATGATATTTTAAAAGCCAGGATCACAACCGCCAATTACAACAATCTTATACTGATAATTAACCTCATGTTATTGTGGACCAATGAAATTTTAAAACCAGGATCACATACACCAATCACAACAATCTTATACTGAAAAGATTGCATGGTGCTTTTCTTGCCGCTACGTCATAGGCTTTTGATTTAGTAACCATGAAAACTTTAAAAATACATTAAATGTCATTTTGACAGATGTCAGTGTTATAATTAATTCGGTTAATTCTCCAACCGAAGATCGTTCGTACTCAACTTTTGTCTGGCAAGATTTTTATTTTTTTATTCGCAATGATTGCCAAAGGCAATTAAACTCGACCATTTTTTTGGGAAGTCAAATTGGTCTCGTTTAGTTGCCAAGCAACCACTGCTTATAAATAAAAATCGTGCCGACAAAATTGAGTACCCATGATCTTACTGTTGATAAAAACTTTATACTTTTTTTGGAACAAAAACCGTTGTTTACAATGTTATCATTTATCAATATTAAAACAATTGCATTGCCGTATACGTTGAATTTTACGAATACCGAATTGATGGATATGGTGTTATTGTATGAGAAAGCTTTTAGGTAATGCGGCCGAAACGCGGTTGGAGCGATTTCCAAATCGTCAAGTACCCGATTTGCGTACATTTTCGGCAATTGTGCAACGATTGAGTGATCATGGAAAATTTGCGTCACCAACGCACGATCTGGGACGTCCAAGAAGTACCCTGCTTTTGGAAATCGAACTGGAAATTTTGCAAGCCATTGAAGAAGAGCCAAATTTAAGCATAAGAAGACTAGCTTGCTTTTTGTAAAAGCCTTGGTCGGAAAAGAAAAAAATGATAAATATAAGTAATGCTTGTTTTAACGAGTTCTAATGGTGATTAAATTTTCTACGAGGACTTCCTAACACCATGTATATGTTATGTGTATGTTATGTATATGTTATGTGTATGTTAGGTATATGTTAGGTATATGTTATGTATATGTTATGTATATGTTATGTATATGTTATGTATATGTTATGTATATGTTATGTATATGTTATGTATATGTTATGTATATGTTATGTATATGTTATGTATATGT
>JAFFZR010025339.1:0-11698 GCA_018397195.1 Lethrus apterus | reverse complement strand
CATTTAAAAAAAAATTATGATGACGTCATTGTGCAAAAACAAATGACGTCATTCCAAAAAAATTAACGTCAGAAGACGGCATTTTAAAAACAAAAATTGACCTGTCCGAGCGATTTTCTTAAAAACATTATAAAACGCTTTTATGAATTTTGTTCCAAACTTTATCACCACACTGTATATACAGCTTTGAAAGTTTATAGTTGCGACTAGGGATGAGATTTGATAAGAAGAAAGTTGCAATTAAAATACTGAAAGTTTGAAAATGCTCTCTAAAAATCAGGAAAATTTACTTCAATTACAGTTGCACAACTACATGCATTTAAAAAGGAAAGATGACGAAGAAAATGAAAAGTAAGAGAAGAATTGATGAGAACTAAGAAATATGAAAAGGATTATAGCAAATTATTTGACGAAGAAATGTGGATTATTTACTCTTTACGTTTAAAGTATCTAGGGGAATTTTCAAAAGTATCTGTTAGAATGCTATACGTAACGATTGTAAATGAAAGTTCTAAACAAGCATATGATCCAATAGTGAATATAATTCACAAACTGACAGCGAATGCAAATGACTCGTAACCTTCCAAAAATTAATTTATTCTGACCTTTTCATTCATTGGTAAAAAAATTAATAAAATACGAATGAAGATCCTAAGCTGAATAAAGAGGAATATGACAATGATTATTTATATTCAGTTACAACAATTCAAGAGCCTAGTCCCTTACAAAATTGGACTAAACGTAAAATGTCTGCAAGTCAACTTTTTTTTTGTTGAAGATGGAAATTCATTGGCCTTCAAGGACTTTCTGAGGTAACCTATATCCAAAAGTATTAAAACTGCGTTTAAGTGGAAATGCAATTTTCTGAAAGACAAATTTAAATATGTAAATATATATGTTAATTACCTTTTTCGCAACATACGCTTCGACTTGTTTCTTGTTGTTGCACATTTGCAGAAACTTGTCCTTGTACATTTTTGAAGAAGCACTATACTTCTTAGAGCACGTGATGCAGTTGACAATGTGTGCGTGCAGAGAAGCGAAGCCTATATCTGCCTTCGATGTCGCAGATGATGAGTTGGTCTTCTTAATTAATTCAACCAGCAAAGCGCCCCTGTCGTAAATGTCTTTAAGTTGACCGTTCCACAAATCGGGTTCCAAGCCGGAAAGAGCCATCGCAACAATGAGAGACATACTCAATCCTATGAAAAGCACTACCATTAAATTACCTGATTTAGTTGTAGTACATTACGTCAAAAAAAAAAATGGTGGGATTTGTGACATATTTTGTCAAAATGTAGAAAAATTGTATTTCTCCAGAGTTATTTTGATATTACATTATTTCCGATGAGCGTTTAATTTTTTGAAACAAGACGGGGAAGAGAAAAACCAATAGACATATTGAAAGGTCAAGACAAGATGAAAAGATTTTAAAGTGGAGGTGAAAAAGGAGGAACAAGGAAAAAAATATATGCAGACAGAATCACGCAGAACAAAAAATATAATATATAAGAAAAAACCAAGTGAAGGTTAGAAATTAAAGCTGAGAAGAAAATTAAAAGAGCAAAAGATGAAAATAATGTACTTGAACTGATTAGCGCAAAGATACTAAAATATGAAATTAATATAATAAAGAACTAAAAGAAATATGAAAGAGAAAAAATGGTAGGAATACAAGAACTGAAAGAATGTACAAAAACTACTTATTAAAAGGGAAGAAATAGAAGCAATAAACACAATCAACACGAGGAAAGCAAGTGGAGAGAAAACATTAGGTTACAATTCGATTACATACACTGTGTTCGTAAATGATTAAGACGAAATTCAAATTAACCGCGCAAAATTCGAACTTTAAGTTGGTAAAAATAAATTGCCCCATCTTTTATGTCATTTGCTTATGTCTTACGGTCTTTCCTCTTATCAGTTTTCGATTAAAATTTATATTATTGTTTTATTGTTTGTTGTTGCCTTTTCTTTATTTTGGATACTTTACTGTTATTTCGCTTTTAAAAAACTAATAACTAATAAACACCAACATTTTACTGAGTAATGTGAGTATTAAAATAACATCTAGAAATTTATTTATTAGCAGATACCAATCTGTATATTTGGTTGCCTACGGTTCTCATCTTATCATCATCATCTTATCATTTATGAACACCCGGTATGTATGAAACAAAAAATAAATAAAAAACAGTAATTTTTGAAATTGTAACATTAATTAAAACTCATTGTAAATTAAACAATTATTATATTATACACAATAAAAATCCAAAATTTAAACTAAAAACTCATAATTAAACAATTATATTATAGGTTATTTTTAATGACAATTACTGACACTTTAATCAAATTCATGCGCCACAACTGTACGTAAAGATTTGCCACTTACCACTTGCAACGGAAAGATTCGTAATTTTAATATACACAGCCATGTATAATAAATTTAGAATTTGCTCAAAAATGTTATACAGAAAAGTCCCAAATGACATAAGATAACGCACAATATTAAGCAAGTATAAGTTAGTTGAAATTGTATTCCGATTTATTAAAATTTAAATTATTTCTTCATAAACAAAACATTTTCACCTACCTATTTGTTAACAATTAACAGAGATTTCAAATAAACTTGTTATATTATTGAAGTTACCGAACGAACTAAATTAGTACGAACAAAATCTCGACGTCAAATTTGACAGATTATTTCATTCCTACGATTGCTGAGATGCGTTTATTCAAAAACTAACCAATAACAAAGCGTCATTCAAATAACCCGGGCAAATGGATTCAACTACGTTCAACTACTGAAGTTTATTTTTTCCTACGCGGCAGAACCTGACTTACACTGACAAAATTTGCATGAATGTAGAGTACCGACAGGGAACAAAGAGAACTTCTTCAACACACAAGAAATAACTAAAATCAACAACAATAACTACACAATTTAACAATACAAGACAGTTAAATAGAATTACTTTGATGAAGTTGACATTTGACACAGTCTGTTTGGCAGGATTTTCATATTCTAGAATGTAAATCGTACCAGTTATTAACCAACCATAATAGCGTGATTTAAATTGGCGACATTCTGCCTAACAGGAAAAAATAAAATATGCTTCGTTTTTTTCCTGCGAGGCAGAACCTGACTTACATAGACAAAATTTTTGTGACTTGCAGGAATATAGAGAAGCAAGAAGGAACAAAGAGAACTTCTTCAACACACCAAAAAATAAATAAAATCAACGATAATAACTACACAATTTAACAATTCAAGGGAAAATAAAAAATAAAAAAACTATATTAACAGATAAAAATAGAATTGACACAACCCGTTTAGCAGGATTTTCAAATGTTTGAATGTAAATCATACCGAGTATTAAGCAATCACAAATCACAACAGCGTAATTTGGCGCCATGAGTTTCAGTCTCGCAGGAAAAAATGAACTATAGTAACGTTTTTCGTTGAAAATTACTGCTTTCATTGGCGGGAAATTTGAATTGTTAATTTGAAAAATATGCCAGAATTGAGAATTGCATCGATTCGAATAAATAAACACAAAAATGTGTAATAAAAAACGTAATATCTGGCTCTGTGTACAGCAATGGTGCAAAATGAGAGGTAATTAATAATAATAATAAAAATAATATTTTTTATTCATGTATGCAATTAGTATAATTTTTTTAAATAGCTTTATTGTAGAAGAGAAATATGTAGTTAAAACGAAAAATTAAATTTATATTAAAAAATACATCGAACTTTATAAATTTCCATATATTTTTAATTTATAAAATTATTTTTTTTATACATTTTTAAGCATTTGAAACTGCTGTATAGATATGAAAAGCAATTTTATTTGTGCAAAAAAAAAAAAATTAAAAAAAAACAGCGGAAACGTAGCGGCATCTACGTATTAGTAGATAAAACCGCCACGAAAAGTAATAAAATGTGATAAAATTGTCTATAGAGTCTAAACTTTGCGGAAAATGTTACTGGCTGTATATAAATTAAAAAATAATTACATTAAGTTCGGGATAATCATTAATCATGAATAATCTTGATAAAATAAAAAATCCCATATTTAAAACAATTAATGACGGATACGGAAGACGACCAATCAAACTATTCCAAACTCTTTTGGAAGTTTTGTAAGAATTTGAATAACTAAAACAATTGGTGTTTCTAAATTTTGTTTATAATTACGTTTAGAGTTCTGTTCAAACACATTTCCCAAATTATTTTATTTACATCATACGAACATATAAATGTTCGTTGTTATTTGTACATAAAAAATATTAGACCGTAATAAAATAAGTACAATTTATTTATGATTTCCATAATGGATAAATCCATTAAAATTCTTTAAAATAAATAAGAAACAAAAATTTATATTTTTCAAAATTATCACCAAGTACCCAAACATAATTACCTGGAAATAATTAATCATTTATAATCTTTATTCCATTTTCTACATTTTTAATAAATTAAACGTCAAACCAATTTACTTACAAACGGTATAAACGATAAGTCATCTGCATGCAATGTGCGATAATAAAAACAACATAAAAACTCCACAAGAAATATTACCTGATAATAAATCCCGTTCACACCAAATACGACCGTCTATTTACTGATATTAAAAACTTTAACCTATGTACCAGTGTTTTACAAGAATAATTTAAAAATGTGCGATTCGAAGTTTCGAGGTTAGTACGAAGATGGCGCAAATCAAACTGAAGTATGTCGGTAAAATAGTCGGGATAGCGTACCGTGTTCTGCATTACCGACAGGATCAATAATGCTCGAGCAACATTTTAGAACTTTGAGCTGTGGTTCATAGATGGCGCTTCATATGACAAAATTTCTTTAATTTTAATTCATGTACTTATAAATAAATTACGCACATTGAAATATATAAAATAGACTGCGGTTCTTATAAAGGATTTTTGTTTTGTTTGATGTTTTGAAAATCTTGACCATGTGTACGGGAAGTGTATTGATTCCGTTAGACGTAAGATTTCACTTGTTTCTCATTGGAGAATTTCAACGGGGCGTATACGGTCAACAGTCGTGCGCTGATTAATGGATCCAAGCTGTCCAGCTTTGTTTAGACAAATGAACGTGTTTCAGGGCCCTCTACACACTCCATCTAATGGCTAATGACTATTTGATTTTGTAGTCAAGGTTGTACAATTTTCCACATTTATACTGAACGTATTTGCTCGTTCTTTTTTAAATACTTTTGTATTACTTTTTCATAGTAATAATTTAATAAAAGATATTTAGGAAGTGTTATGATTTCTGAAGTTTAATTCATTAATCAATAGGAAATGGAGTGGAATGGATAATTCAAATCGACGTTTTTTTTTCGTTAAAAGAAAAATGAAAACGAAATAATACTTTATTCCTACTAACAAATCAACTAATAATGTTTCGTGCAAATTAGACATTGGTCATTGGACAAATTAAATTAAAAGTCTCTAGATTAATTATTGAATACAAGTCAAAATTCAATATAATTGCTTAATTAATCAAATTTATTTTTTGCATAAGAAAGAAACAAAAAAACAAGAAAAAGCTATATACAAAAGAAAGAAAGAAAATTTGATACTTTTCTCTAATCTTTAATGGTTCAAAAATTTTAAGTCAGACATGGTTGCAACAAACAAAAACACTTTAATTGTGCTCCCTGACAAGCCAATATTATAAAACAAATGAGTTAAACAAAACAAATAATTTTAATTATTTTGCATGAATTAAAATATTTTGCAAACGAAAATGTTTGCTGTAAAACAAGATCCGTATTTAGAGTAGACGTGGCATGTCAAATTGCGATTAGTAACGCGTGAAGAATGGATCCGAGGGTGCAATGATGATGAAATAAATAATCGAATAAACACACTTCACTGAATTAATGTTGGTAGACACGCGATCTGCCACTGTATTTTGTCTAGTTACCAACGCGTCGCTGCTCAAATAATAAATTTCGGGGCCAGTCAATGCCTCCATATAATAAGAACGACGATTTAAATCATCGTTTACGTATGTAATTTTCTCAAAAACATTTTGTTTATTTTTGTTAAATACATATATTAATTACCTTAAAGATTAGATAATGATATTGCTTTATCATGGAACTTATTGTTAGACAAAATATAGGTATCTAAGACTAATCAATACATCTTTATGTAAGAAATTACGACTATTTGTCTTCATTTAATTTTTATGTGATCATTTATTATTATTATTTTTATTTATTGAATACCTACAAGTTCAATTGTAACTGACACGTTCGTGTGTGAAGCTTTCTTGAAAAAATTTATTTTTCTTAAATGGCAATGATATTTTAGATAGAAGAGGAAATGTGTTCTTAATATTTTTTTTTTTTAAGTTCCGAAAGAAACGTTGAAATTGTACTTAAACAGATACGTTCCTTTTTTCTAAGAACTTTAGTGGCCCTAGAAGTTGACGAAACAATTTTTATATTCAATCACAGATAATTATTTAAACAACCTCTTGATAATTAAAATAAATAATGTATGGAGGTGACTAAAAATACAAATTGTTTCCAATTCAACATTCTACAATTTTCCGAGATAAGATCGGTTTCGAAAGAAAAAATAAAAACTTCAATGGCTCTATGATTGGTCGTTTATATCGAAATGTAAATATCTACAATACAAACACGAACTGGCGCGTAAACACCGGTAACAATCGATAAAATTGTAGGTGTGAATAGGGAAGCGCATCGACTCGTGATTTCCTTATATCGGTTCATTTCCGTATTGTCCGCATTCTTTCGAACGAAACCGCTTTCCCTTATAGTAGTGCAGGTCATGAACTTAACAATCAATGATATGTTAACAATAGTCGTTACGTCATGACACCGTAAACATATTTGCATACGTGAGGACGACTTCGTTCTTATCCTTCGGCGCATGTCCGGAGGTTTTTACACCGGCGCGTGTCCATCCAATCGGAGCGGTCTAATGGCTGAAATGCCCCACTGTACCTCCGACCTAGGCAACTGGTGGTACCTTCCCGTGATTTCGTATAACTCGCAAGGAGTATTTATTACAGTTCGAGATTGATGTTTTTAAATACGTTTTACTATAAAATGACATTTTTGGTTTTCTTGTAAGATTGTTACAATTTTTAAAAGTTATTTATTTATCAGATATAATAAGGGGCACGTATTACATGGAAAAATGAAAATTTTATATTAGGTATTTTTTGTCCATTTAGACAAAGAAACTTTAAAAACATATTAATACTGGTTTTATTATTTTTATTAACAACATTTTTGGGTAATTTGACGCATATAGATATTTATTTGCTCACAGCTTTGTGTGACCAATAAATTCCAACAAACCCTTTACCTGTAAATTTAATAAGTAAAAGTTTCAATACAAATAGAAATTTTGTCTTTGTGTTAATTGTGTGTTTGCGGAAAACTAAGTACCTTTTTTTATTGAATTAAAGTTTTTAAACTAACAAAAATATAGACATCACAGTTATGGAATTTTGACTTTACCTTTCCAGTATTTGATTTTATTTCCAAAGGTCAAATTCTTCGTTTCTTAAACCGTTTATGCATTTAATTATTTTTAATTTCATTTATAATTATTTTGAATTTTATTTATAATTATTTTTAATTTTATTTATAATTATTTTTAATTTTATTTATAATTATTTTTATTTTTATTTATAATTATTTTTAATATTATTTAATATTATTATTTTTAACGTTATTTATAATTAATATAATTATTATCAATTGTACATCTTGCAAATGTATGCTAAATATTTGAAGATTTCGTTGAAAATAAAAAAACTGTAAAATTTGGTTAATGCCGTAAATAAAAAAATATATCATGAGTATCATGACGTTGAGATCGCGTGATTTATTTTGACAACATTTTTTAATTGAAACATTTTTCAATAAATTTAAAAACAAAACGTTTTCTCTTAAAATCTACCTATTTATTTCTTGAAGGAAGAAAGTATAATACTTATTTGGATCCTAAAGAATATAATTTCCAAAAAAATGTTTGCTACAATTAGAACTTTTCTGTGTGAACCTTCTGTATAGTTGTTTAGTTAGAGTTGCAATAATAGTCTATAATTTTCATAAATATGATGAAAACGTTACCAACTATACAGGGTCTTCCTTAAATAAGTACAGATATTCTAACAGGTGATAGCTGACAATAGCCCAACCCCAAATATGCAAAAATGACGGTCCTATGTTGAAGAGTGTGCCAGAAAAAAATATTTCAAGGTTTGAGTAAAATATGACAGTAACGCCGAATTATCATCATAAAGGTTGTTTTGCAACATTTCATGTTATTCCCGCCAAAGGAAGTTGATTTTCAACGCGACACATATTGAAATGGACACAGGACCGTACTTAGAACCGAATGCCCACATAAAAAATGACATTTTTCGAAAATTTAAAATGAAGATAGGACCGCCGTTTTTGCGGATTTTGGTTTGGGTTAAGGTCAGCTATCACCTGTTAAAATATCTGTACTTATTTAAGGAAGACCCTGTATAAAAATTATCTAAAAAATGAAAGAATTAAGAATAAATCTTAAGCGGCAAAATATATTTATTTTCGTATTTAAAGGAGAATATTCTTGTTGGATTTATTACGTCGTACAAGTGACGTACAAGCTACATTTTAGATCTCAGTTTATTTAACATTCTTAATGAAAAGAAAACTAATTCCAAAAATATCAATTTAATTTAGAAATTCATCCAATACCCTACATTTAAAAACATTATTGTATAAGATATTTATTGGTGATTTAAATTTCTAAATTTCTGTATAATTTTCATGCCCTTGAGGAACGGGGGTTGCAGTGTTCATACTTTCTGTAATAAAATTCAAATTAGAATATTCTTCATTGATTTACAGTCTTCATTATTATTTAGCCATGCCAGCGTATATGACGTTAGAGCTCAAATTTTTGAAATTCTTTAACGAAATCTGGGAATATTTCAGCATTTGCAAGAACTGATTATTTATTTATTCATTGTCTGATGTGTGCGACTGGATTATACAACTTTAGTCTACAAAACTAAGTGCCGGTTGCATCTACCTCACTTAGTTTAAAATTTTAATTTCCATTGAATTTCCATTTTCAACATGTTCTTCAACTTCTTTTTGCTTTAAGAATTGCCTCACTTTCATGGGTATTGCGAATATTATGTTTATGTTTCTATACAGGGTGGGATTAAAACATGGAATATTTAAAAAAAGCAAAGTCCATCATTTTTTTAAAAAATGCTGACAGGTCGATTTTATTTTTTAAAAAAACATTAATATGTGCGATTCCTTCCGACTTTCATTTGTTTTGTAGTTATGACGTCATCACAAAAAAATTTAAATGACGATATAGATTTTTTTTAGTGGAATCCGATAGACAGATTTTCCTTCCCTTTATGACTAGGTATGCAAATACATAAATCATAAGGTTGCACAAAAATATAATTCTGAGGATAATCGAGCTGAACGTTTAATGTTGATATGCTACATTACTATTATTATTTTTATTATTATCATGGTATCTTGATTATTCAGTATGCTACAAGTACAAAGGTTGTAAGATAAAAACGAAATTATCATTATTTGTTTACCCTAGATTATCCTAGATAGGATAATATCAACAATAAATTTTCTGCTCGATTTTTCTCAGGATTTTTATGTGCAACCTTATGATTTATTTGCATGGTCATTAAGGGAAGAAAAATCACTATCGGATTCCACTACAAAAAATCTATATTGTAATTTAAAATTTTTTGTAATGACATCATAACTACAAAACAAATGAAAGTCGGAAGGTGAATGTGATTTTTAAAAAATAAAATCGACCTATTTCAGCGTTAAAAAAAACGGTTGAGTTTGCTTTTTTTTTAATATTCCATACTTTAACCCCACTATTTGAAAAAATGGAAATCTATATACAGATTTCCATTTTTTCAAAAAAAAAAAAAAAATTTAATGCGGAAACGGTCTCTGCTGCTTAAAGTCTCAGTTGTACCAAAATCATGAGATTCATCAAAATGACTTCGTATACCTATTTTACAGGTTATGTTAATTCACATTCTTTTTCTGTTGATTGTTTTTTGTTATTTTTATGTTTTAATGTTATGTTTGTTGTGTCTTCTTTTTGTTGGATTGAAGTGATTAATAAAAATATTTCTTAAAACTACCATCAAAGCAGTTTCTGATAGAAATAGTAGACTTTCTTTCTCGTTTTTTGTTAGATAAAGTTTTCAACGATATTTCTTCTCAAGGTTTGTAAAACACCTTGAAAAGTTTTATTCTAATTATGAATATCGAACAGAATTTTGTCGTCCTAAGCTCGAGCCTTAGGTTTTATATTAATTAAAAATAAAAATCGTTGACAAATTTAGAACCTTAATTCTAAAAATAACTGAAATATAAAACTTCCCACAAGTACCTCCGAGATAATTTGTCTTTTATAACCAACATTAGATGAAATAAAAGTACCATTATATAAATTATATAAGAAGATATCGAAAAATAATGATCATTACAAAAGGTATGCTTTTCATATCGCATAATTTTTGGTTTTAAATTTCTTGAGAAATCTTTATAATACAAAAAAATAAAATTATCATTTTATTATTATTATTAAATATGATTGGCATATAAAAATAATTCAAGTCAATATAAATTTTAATATAAGATAAACAAATTCTCAATATTATTGAATGTTCTGCATCTACTGGTGATGATAATTAATAATTTTAAATTAATGACTTGAAATTCGTTTCCGACTTTTCTGGTTTACCACAAAGAATTAACTTTGATCTTTCTTTCATCTTCTACGGTCCGGTTATTCACGTAGCGGCGATTTGTAAGTTGTAACAAGTGAACTTTACAGGTTACTATAAACTGGCATTACTTTTATGGACAAATGTAAGCAAAGCATCGAGTTATGTATAGTTGAACAATGGCTCCACCAGCTGGTCGGCTTTATAGTAAAGGCATGTGGCAAAATCAATATGAGAGCGGTAGCGCGAACTGGCGGAGCTGCCCGGAACTGCTATTGTTAACGTCTCCGGCACGGCCACTGCGATATTACATCACCATATTACATTTTAATATTGAGCAGGGGTTGGTTGTGCGGTGGTACACTTTAAACCAACTTCGGAGGCATCGTCGCTCGGAATATTTATGAGCCGCGTATTTCGTTTTCATAGGCAATTAAATCGTTTCTATCTGAAATACTTGGAGATTCGAAAAGCACAACCACACACACACGTACACAAACAAATTATAATTTTAAAAGCATTACATTAGCTGTTTGATTAAAAATAAAATCATATTTTCAGAAGATTCCTTTATTGTTCGTTTCGATCATTTCAAATAATTTCTCCCTCGTACGCGTCGCCTCATTTGTGTGAGTTTAAAATGTCTGAGTAATTAAAAGATTGACATTTTAGGGACCTTTAGTTTTATTAGACTTACGAACTTCGTCCGAGATCAATGTCAAAGTCGCCACAAATATCAGCAACTTTTAGTCGTCGTCCTCGGTCACTGACTTTTAGGGGACTTGACTCAAGTCTCCTACATTAACATTCTAACAATTGAAGGGATTGAAGTAAATGGTCGATAGACAAAAAACTTCAATCAATTCTAACCCAAGACAAGTTTTAATTTTTTTT
>JAFFZR010025336.1:0-11904 GCA_018397195.1 Lethrus apterus | reverse complement strand
CTCAACATGAACTAGAAATTTTAAATTTAATTAAACAAAAAAATTCACAACAAATGTTCGAGAATATACCTCCTTCTGCATGATTGGCTAAGATTAACACGTCGTAAAAAATTGAACTGGATTCTTCTCATCATTTCGACATCGTTTCTTAGAGTGTCTACTGCATTTTGGATGCGTTGCCATAATTCCTGCAGTAGACACTCTAAAAAACGATGTCGAAATGATGAGAAGGGTCCAGTTCAAATTTTTTACGACGTGTTAATCTTTGCATTCATGCAAAAGGCGGTATATTCGAACATTTCTTGTGAATTTTTTTCGTTGATTTGATTAAAATTTCTAGTTCGTGTTGAGGGTTATTAATTTTTTCTGCCTAAACTATGAGAAATGACGAAATGGAGCAAGAGACAAGAATTGTAGGTAACATATGTGTCTATCAGCAAAAAAAGTTTCAAAAGTATTCATCAAATAACAAAAAAAGTATGAGCTTCTTAAGATGTGGATGACCATTTTTTGACCACTTACAAAACAGGCAGAAGAGAAAATAACATGCCAAATAATGCTTTCTTTCAGTACAAATTCACATACCAAATTTGGTCCCAATCGCGAAAAGCGTTATAAAGTTTTCTCGAAAAAACGATTTCTTTTCAGGAAATTTGTATCCCTCTAGCGGCTAAACGAAGCAACTTTGACACCCCGTATAAAAAAATTATAATTATAAAATAGAAAATTATAAGCTTGTAAGCAAATGAAAATGTCGAACAAAAGCTACATGGAAACTGATACAAACAACGCCAAGAGTTCGATGCATTCTTCTCAGGAATAGCGGCAGAAATAACAAAAATCAACAAACTACCTGACACGACAGAATAATATTTAAGGAACGTGAGAGTAAAGGAAACTAGTAATAATAAATTTTTGCTTACACCAAAAGAAGTAGGATGTATTAAATCGCTAAAGAAAACGTTGCAAAGAAAATTGATTATGTAGATCAGAAAACTATGCAGTTTTTGTTGTGATACAAGCACAGATAATAAAAACATGAGATCTGACGACAAATCGCCCCGTTTGCAGCCTTAAAAATCACCGCTTGGGGTCGTTTCTTCGAAAGTTGACTGAAAATCGTATCCGAAAACGAACGATTTTTTAATCGTCTCGTTCGAGAAAAATGCATGTCTGGAACCGGCCTTGTACTTCCCAGACATGCTCGAATGACAGACGAAGCTTGCGGGGTAATATTGTGCCCTGAAAATTTTTTTCAAATTTAAATTTTGTTCAAACATACGACCGGGGTCGACAGTTTCGGCGAATTCGTGTCCGAATCCTGCGAAAAATGATGTTAATAATTAATTTATGTTTGTTTTTAAAAATGACTTACTCTTCCGCTTGAAGACGACTTTGTGGAGCCAGATTTTGGACTTGCGTGGCCTTTGGCCGAATCCCTGTTTATAAAATTAAATTTAGGATGATACCTAAACTTATTTAAATTCGCCATTACATTAATTCATGTGTTTGTATTTTTGCCGTACAATTTGTGATAAATTGTACGGCAAAAATACAAATTTTGACTTTTTGTGACATTTCTATAAAATCTCACAGCCCACCAAATTAATTGAACAAAGTTAGACACTTAGAAACACAGAAAAAATACAATAAAACCTCACGATTTCTGATAATCGAGACCAGTGCTCAAAGACGAATAATTAGCGCAGGTGCCCCTATTGCAATTAGCCGTATATCCAGTACAAGAATAACCATTTTAATCATACAATGATAAAACTCAAAACAATCGAACCTTGCCGTCGAGCACTTCGATTTTGATGCGCTCGAGAAACATTTGCTTTTGGACGACGATCGACTGCTACTTTTCCCACCGGCTCCCTCAATCAACTTAGTTTGATCATCTACAAGTAATCAAAGTAAAGGCCATTAACATATCATTCAAGAAAAAACACAATTAGCCTCTTTTATCCTCGTCGAACGAATCCTACAACAAATGAAGCAAGCGCCCAAAAAGAACCAGATGATAATCGTGACAAGCGCAGCCAACAGAATCAAATTCGATTTACTCGCCTTCTTTTTGTTGGTCTGGGTCTGTGAAAAACACAACATAGAGAAATACCGACGAACATCGAATAAATACCATCAGCGGACTATGCATGGCATCACCTTTACCATTAAATGGTACATTTTTATTAGTGATGGGCACAATCGAATGATTTTAACTATCGAATTGTTAGTAATCGAATGATTTTTACTATCGAATGATATTACTATCGAATAATAATTTTTACTATCGAATGATTTTACTATCGAATGCTTTTACTATCGAATGATTTTACTATCGAATGATTTTAGTATCCAATGATTTTACTATCGAATGATTTTTCTATCGAATGCTTTTACTATCGAATGATTTTACTATCGAATGATTTTACTATCCAATGATTTTACTATCGAATGATTTTTCTATCGAATGCTTTTACTATCGAATGATTTTATGAGAGATTTTATTGTTTTACAATCGAGTGATTCATTCGAATATAATACAATTTTCCGACATTATATTTATATATTTATTATATCGCCTACTTCGAATGAAAAATTTCAAATATTAATAACTCTCACTTGTCAAAAACAGTCGAATAAGATAAAATGAAATATGTACAAATAAAAAATACGAATAAAAAGAGTAATTAATTAATAATTACAAATATTTAATAAAAGTTTTGGCAGTGCAAAAGATGTATTTGTCCATTGGTTGTTGGAGTGTCGGTATATCATAAAACAATTTGGTACTTAGTTGTACGGCACATGAGATGAATAAAATTTTTGTAATGTGTTTTTTATGTCAGTCGACGGACGATTTATTTTTATTTATTGCTTTATGACATACCGACAAGTAAATAGGGTTAGTTTGTTAATATATTTTCAATTAGATTTTTATGTTTAGTTTCGATAAATATTAACTACAAATTATTCGTCGTAAATTTGTTTAAATAGCGTTCCGTTTTTAATATAACATTAATAATATAATAATACCAACTAATATTTACAATTGTAATATATCATTTTTTATTATGAGGGATACCATAAGTGTGACTGTCGTAACAATTCATAACAATACTAAAAATCGTAAATAATAAACGTAAAAATGACTCAAAAGTCAAAAAAAAATAATCGAATCTGTAGAATATGCGGAAACAGGAGAATCGAAAATCTGTATTCAAATGAACAATTCGATTGTAAAATATCTCGATAGTCTCGATTATCGACTGTAAAATCATTCTATTATAAAAATTATTCGGTTTGACTGCTATTTTTTATCGACTACTATTTTTATCGACTACTATTTTTTAACGACTACTATTTTTTAACGAATACTATTTTCTTAAACTATCGATTGTATCGAGAGATTTTAACTATCGAATTATTCGAATGAATTCATTCGATTGTGCCCATCACTAATTTTTATGCTTATCCTCGTCGTCTTCTTGTTCCATTTTTTCTTTCATTAAATCCTTCTCCTCAGTCTCCGGCATTATATTTATACTACCGATGATTTTTCCATTCTTTTCATAACTTAGGATACATACATTACACTGGTTTACAGCCAAAAAATACCAAGAACACCACATAGCTAGATAAGTTAATTGGGACCTCCTAAACACGAAAAACGCTGTAATTTTTTTTTTCTAAGTACCGTTTTTTAGATAACGTATTTTTTAGTTTTAACGTATTTAAAAAAAACGGAGTAGGTTTAAGTAACTTAAACGAAATAAAGAAAAGTCATTCTGGCTTGTGAAGTTGAAAAGCACGGTGTTTTATTTCCATCCTAAATGTGTTCAATCGATCCCAACGAATTTTGTTATGTTTGTGGTGTTCTTGTGAAAAAGAAATCACAACATTTGATGCGAAAAATGAGTACGAAAAATTTATCTGAAGCGTATAAGAAGTATTTCGGCTTTCGACCTGCTTCTCTCGACAAACCGTGGACACCGAATAATGCATGTAACAACTGCCGAACAAAATTAAATAAAATTGGTAAGGGTCAAGAGTGTTTCTTCACATTTGGAAAGCCAATGCAATGGAGAAATCAGATCAACCATACAACAGATTGTTATTTCTGTTTAACGGAAAAGGCTATCGGACGTAGAATTGAACCAGTTTATCCAGTTGTTAGCTCGGTGACGCTTCCAGTGCCGCACTCAGTATCGTGCCCCAAACCGCAGCTGATTGTAGCGGGGCCCACAGAAATACAAAAAACAACAATAAAAAATGATTCATCAGATGAGTGGAGTGAACCAGAAATGCAATCAAATAAGAAACACCATTTACTTACTCAGGCCGAGCTTAATGATTTGTGCCGAGATTTGTATTTGCCGAAATCAAAATCTGAATTACTTGCATCACGATTGCAACAGTATGGATATTGTGCTCCTGAGACACGTGTTACATATTACCGTGATCGCAGCAAACAACTTGCACTTTTCTTCGCAAAAACGGCAAACTTTTGCTTTTGTTCCAACATATGTGGTCTTTTCAATGCTCTCCAACAAAATTATGACCCAGAGGAATGGCGTCTTTTTCTGGATGGAGGCAAGGATAGTTTAAAGGCAGTCCTGCTTCATAAAGGGAATACGAAACCATCAATTCCAATAGGATATGGAAAATTCATAAAGGAAACATATGAAGCAATGAAAGAACTTCTCGATCTCATACAATATGACCAACATCAATGGAAAGTTTGCTCTGATTTTAAATTAGTTGCCATACTATCTGGATTGCAAGGGGGCAATACGAAGTTTCCCTGTTTTCTATGTCTATGGGACAGCCGTGACCGTCAGAATCACTACACCCGAAAAGTTTGGCCCGAGCGAAGTGGACGTACGCACGGAGAGTACAATATCAAAAATGACCCACTCATTCCTCAGGAGAAGATAATACTTCCTCCATTACATATTAAGCTTGGGTTATTTACAAATATTGTGAAAACGTTGCCTAAAGACAGTCTTGCCATGAATTACCTTAAACAAAAATTTCCGAGAGCCACAGCGAGCAAAATTGAAGCTGGTGTATTTGATGGACCTCAAATTCGGGCTCTGTACGGTGACCAAGCATTTAATGAGTGTTTAGGTCCAGCTCATTTGGAGGCATGGGAAGCATTCCAGGACATCGTTCACAACTTTTTGGGAAACTACAGAAGTCCTGATTACGCTGAGAAGATCGATACATTACTGCAAAAATTCAATGCCATTGGTAAGCGTTGAGTGAAAGCATGTATATCAAAAAGGCCGTTATCATTTGAAAATTTATTCTTTTTAACTTTTAGGTTCAAATATGACACCTAAATTACACTTCTTATTCAGTCATTTGGATATTTTCCCCACGAACTTGGGCTCCGAAAGTGATGAACAAGGTGAAAGATTTCACCAGGAAATGGAAGAAATCGAGAGACGTTACAAAGGCTGGTGGGATGAACAAATGATGGCGGACTATTGTTGGTTCCTCATTCGCGAAGATCCATCCGAAAAAAAACGCAAAATTTCAAGTCGCTCGTCATTTTAATTTAAATTTTTTGAATTTACGCCGAATATAGTGTGTGAGCAATGAAAATGAAAATATTGTCGTTCCACAAAATCCTTAATAAAAACTTTATTTTTCATCCGTTTTTTTTCAAATTACGCTTAAAATATTGGTAATAAACATTCCAGATCTTTACTATAACGTAGAAAAAAAACCAAATGAAAATGAAAAATTTTGAAAAAAACGTAAAAAATAGGCAAATTTTGAACTTTGAGGTGCTATAACTCAGCCATTTGTTGTCAGATAGAAATTTGCAGCATATCGACGGAAAAGGCAGTTAATTACCTTTTTAACGGTATGCCATTTATCTCGATCGGACTTTTCGGTTGGGCTCCACAAGGGTTTGAGTGGCACCATATACCGAAAAACACAAAAGTACCGTTATCTAAAAAACGGTACTTAGAAAAAAAAATTACAGCGTTTTTCGTATTTAGGAGGTCCCAATTAACTTATCTAGCTATGTGGTGTTCTTGGTATTTTTCCAAATTAAAAATTTGTAAAGCTGTGTAATTCAGGTGAAATTACCTGAATAGTCCCGGTAGAAAACCAAAACTATTTTGAAATTGTATATGTGGATTTACCATTTCATGTACGAAAATAAATGTAAAAGTATTCAGTACGTATTACGCGAAACGACATTTTACGGACCATTAATATCACTTTAGCGCTCTACCGCCTCACTTTTACCACCCCTATTTACTAGCTTTTAGGAGATAATCTAGTATCCAATTTTTTTTTCTCCCACCGCCTGTCTTTATTCGCCGCTATATTCCTTATTGTTAAGGCAGGTGTTTCGTTCATGTCTCTCTTTGAAAATCAATAGGCTTGAGAAATTTCTTACTTCGGGGATGAACAACAACAAGATGGGAAATCAAATTATCTCCGGTGAATATTAGATTGTCGTTTTTTGTTCGGCAAGAAATATTTGGTATTTTTTCACGATTGAAACACACATCTTAAAAAAATTACGTTTTTTAAAATTTTTGAAAAAATCATATGAAATTTCATAAGGAAATGATTATTATTAATTTATTCGCGTGACTCAAAATCCGAATTATGTACTTTCTCAGAACTTAAATGGGGAGATCGGAAAACAGACAAAAACAAACTTGTTCATTATAAATGGATTTATTTGAAACTGAGTTATGTCGAGCTTCACCGAGAAGACTTTTCAGGGAAGACGTTCCGTTTAATAACTTCTTAATTGAATAATTACGATTTAAAAAATTTACACATTTTAAATATTGATTCTCATCGGAATTCCTGTGAGGAAACAAAAATTTCCATTAACGATATTATTTAAAAACTTGGAATAGCTGATTCCGTGATGGTGCAGATGCCGCCGCAGCTGCTTTACATGCAGAATTTTGCGGATCAATACGGGGTGAGACCATCGTTTCTTTAAATTTTCGGGCATCCGCAAATAGGATTTGTGCGTCAACTTGTTTGCGTTTGTGTGTCAGTTATTTCGTAAAACAATCCCTCGAAACAAAAGCGACGATAAATTATGCACCAATGAATTTGCGTACGCTCCATGAACGATTAAACAAAATCCGTCGATTTTGACGTTTGTTTTCGTACAAAAACAATTGGTCCATTCATAATTTCCAATGAAACGATAATATTTAGTTGAAATATGACAACTATTTGATGTTTAATTGTGACGACTATTTGATGTTTAAATGTGTTGGTATTCGCTAGTTTTATGTAAGAGGAAAATTTAAAAAAACTGACAAAATTTTTTTCTCTTTTATTCACTCTTTTAGGATATTATTAATTAACTTTTCTTTACTTTTTTCTTATACTTCAATTTGCATCAATTTTTTTAAACATTCTGTTCCCTTGATTTTTCTTATAGACTTTGCTTTATTCTTGCTTGAATATTTTCTAACTGTGTATACACATTTTTCATTTATTTCTTATTTTCATCTTGATAGCCACATATTATCATTTAAAAATCATCAATTTTTTCACATTTTCTTTATCTCTTATTTATTTTTTTTTTTTCATGATTATTTTCGATTGTTATTATCAAATCTAAATTGTTTTTTATTTTCTTCTTCATTTTTTTTCAATGTTATAAATAGTTTCTAGTTTTATTTTTATTTTCTTCTAGAAGATTTAACATAATAGATATAAATGAATATTAATCAATATTAATCAATATTTCCCAAAGTTTGCCTTTTCTTGAAAAACAACCTTTATTAATAATAAATAATTAAATATTAAAAATTATCAGTGAACAAACCTGTATTTTCAACAAATTTTACACTGAATCAAACGTCAGCGTTGGGCGTTGTGAAACCAGAAAAATTAATTACCAAAAATGGTACTTTAAAGACTTACCCCACGTTGGGCGCCAAATAAATGTGTAATGAAAAGTTAATATTTATCAGTTACAAATTGTAACTGTACTTTTCATAAAATAGGTTTGTTTTAATGAACCAGCTCAGTTTGCATCACCTTCAACGCCAACCCTTATCAACGTATTTCCATATTTCGGTCGCTAACATCCGAATGGTAACTCGCAAATCAAAACAAACGTCATTTTCGTGATCAACACGGCCAACTTGACTTAGGATGTGATTTTGAACGAAATCCGAAAAAATAACGAAGAGAAAAAATGATTTTGAACAAAAATCGAAATCTCGTTAAAATTATTGAAACTCTCGTCACTTATGGAGAAAATTGCGCCGAATTGAAAGGAGAAGGTCGCGACATCGTAACGTGTGTCACTCGCAAGCTACAGATTCAAAACTTCACTTATTTCAATGATCTATGATGCGAGATTTCAGAACTTAACGTATCCGCTTAACGATTTTGTAGTTTGCGCAATTTTGAATAAAATCAATAAAAGCCGCACACGTTAAGTGTTGATTTAATTAAAAAATTCGACAAACTAAAAAATTTGCATTTGTTGTGTAAAAAATTTGATTTCGACTTATATAAGAAAATTTTCCTCTTTTAAATTCACCCGGAGGAATTCCTCCACTTTAATATAAAAACATAATGGACACAGTTTTATGAAAACCATCAAAAGCAACTTCACAAAACCATAACTTGAGGAATTTGTAATAATTCCTGTTTATAAGTTAATACTCAGTCGCAAAATAACGGAAGTATGTAGACACGTAGTAATTTCGTCCCGTACTAAGAAAGTTTACAATACTTGGCCGACGGGAATGTATTAATAACGGCGCGCAAGCTGTTGGTGACGCGTTATGGGAAAACAAAAATTATTATCGTGGTTTATCGATGGATATAATTTGTGGAAAAAGTTGGAATGAATTTATCGATTTGGAAATAATTTATGGACCAAAGAAAATTCAATTTTCCCAAATTAATTAAACTTTTTATTTCGGAATTTTCAGACTGTGTTTTTCTATTTACATATTTAATTTTTGTGATTTAACAAGTGAAAAAAATTATTAAATCAAAAAATGTTACAGCGTATTTTTTTAATTTGAATTTTTTTAAATTGAAACTAATAGAAATAACAGGTAGAATCGGGAAACTCAATGAGTATCAAAACGTGTAGAATTAAAATGAAAATGAGGAAATTTTAATATTTTGTTATTTAAAGAATAATGAAAATTGACACTTTTTTTTAATTTCCTCAATGGAAGAAAATGCCGAAAATTGTAGAAAAGTGATGGAAAAACTTTTATATGCAGAAAACGATGAACGAAAAAATTACAGAATAAAAATCAAAAATTAAAAAAAACTTGTGCACAAAAGAATGAATTAAAATTATAAAAAAAAAAAATATCAAACGCTTAAAATTAAATTACAACTGCTTTTATAACTTTATCCTCCGCTCGTTTGTCTAATTATAAGCATAAAGCGAAAATCATTTAATTTTCCCTTATATATTAGAGTTCCATTATGTTCATTCGCTACTAATGTACACTTTCCCCATCGCATTAAAACTTTCTTATCGGATAAATTATGTCATCGTGTCATTTACAAATTCCTGCTCCAAATGCATAATTTAATCATCACGATCTAAGATTACGAAAAGGCAATGTTCAACGAAGAAAGGACAAAAAGTCGTAAAGCGATTACAGATAACGACACAATTGAAATAGCTTAGTTAAGTAATATGACACAAAAAGGGAAGTATTTTTTCCGGAATTTCCATTCACCAAACGAAATAAACGCGCCAGGTTTTAAAGAGATAACGTTCTGTAAATTATGGCGATACTAAGCCCATCTTCGTGTGTGTTCGTTAATCCTTGCGTTATTTATTTGTAAGGAAATGTATAAAAATAGAACAAATCGTTTAACCTCAGTTAGCAAAGTAGGAGTAGGAAATTTTAAATTAAAAATTCAAATATTTTCTCGTAGTTATAAAAAAGCTTAAAAAAATATCCTCCGGCATGTATGGTTTAGTAATAACAACACAGAATTGATCTTTGATCTTCTGAAGAATATGTGCAAATATTTACGTTGGTACAATGTACTTGAACGCAAATGTAAATTTAAATTCAAATAATTAACGCGTACGTTTATGTGTATTTTTCCATCGAAACAAACATTTGCACACGTTTTCAACAAGACGATTCGACAAACTCGAAATTAAAATTTTAATTTCCATGCAAATAAATTGACATTAAGTCACATAATTCAAATTAAGCTCATGAATATTATCCGACAGGTACGTAACGAAATTTTATCGCACGCAGAGAAAATTACATTACACAACTTACGTAATTCGGCACAAATTTGAATCTCGTTGGCACTACACGACGACGAGAAACCTTCGCTAATGTGGAAATTCCGATAAGCAAGTTTATTGAATACAGATAAAGATAATGTAATCTGTTCATATCTGACTCATAAAATTTGCAATTTATCTGAATTAAAAATGATAAAGTGTATGAATTTTGAAGATTTTCGATTTTTTTTTATTTTTCAACAGTAAGATCATGGGTGTTAAATTTTTGTCGGAAAGATTTTCATTTATGAGCAGTTGTTTGGCAATTAAACGAGACCAATTTTTCTTTTTTTTTCCAAAGAAATTGGTCGAGTTCAATTGCCCTTAGCAATCATTGCGAATAAATGAAAATCTTGCCAGACAAAAGTTGAGCACGAATGATCTTTGGTTGGAGAATTAACCGAATGAATTATAACATTGACGTTTGTCAAAATGACATTTAATGTATTTTTAACGTTGTCATGGTTACTAAGTCAAAAACTATGACGTAGCGGCAAGAAAGGCCCCATGCAATCTTTTCAGTATAAAATTGTTCTGATTGGTGCATGTGATCTTGGTTTTAAAATATCATTGGTCCACATCATCATGAGGTTAATTCTCATTAGAAGTGGCATTTAAACGTCTCGAGTACAGACATCTGCACTGTCACACACTACCAACATCAACCATTAAAAACCTAACCTAAAAGTTATTGTAGTTATAAAAAAAGTTTTCTTTTGACTTTTCCCTGTAAAAATATACACAAAATAAAACATCATAATTTTTAAAAGTTGAGAATAATTTTACAACCATTGGTAACATAAAAATTTATTACGCCCATAAATCCAAATAAAGTTTCACAATCTAAAAAGTTGAAGTTTTGTTAGCCAGTTTGTAGAATTTACGATTATTATGATATGCAGCTAGTTTCACGCCCATCGATCACGAATTATAATGTTTATGTTAAACTTAAACGGACGGATTTACATCCCGCCCGGGACATAAAAGCAAATTGTTAGTACTCCATAGAGCATATTGCAAGCACAACAATCAATTTAGTTATAAATCAGAATTCCAACGTGGATTATTTAATAATTTTGATGAAAATCCTAGGGGAGAAATCGAAATAAACAAGGAAATACACAAATGAAAACTCCTCGCAATATTTGCTATCTAATTTTTGATGCATTTATTACAATTAGTTGTAAAATTTCTCCCTGAAACCATCAGTTAATTAAACGTATCGTATTTTAATGTCAAGTTGATGAGGCAGAAAGCTAGGAACAGTAGATGTTCATAGGCGCAATATAAATGTTTCGTATAAGACGATGATTAGGTTCTGTGGAAATAAAAAGGTCTTCATATTTAATACTTTTGTTCGTTTCTTTATTCCCCACATTCTCCATTTTTCCAGTAGAGAATACGTATGGGCCCAATGAACGAAGAAATATACAGGGTGTCACATTAGTGCGATATTCTTCGATATCTCCATTGTTATGCAAAATACAAAAAATATTGTAAGACGAAAGTTGTTTGGATTTATGGTCTCTACTACGTAAAATTATTTTCATTTATACGGAGTGTTTCGTTTGTGCGCAACCACATACAACTTTGCAATTTTAAAT
>JAFFZR010025335.1:0-12020 GCA_018397195.1 Lethrus apterus | reverse complement strand
TTGGATTTAGCTTATTTGAACGATTCTGAACAACTTTTATTAACAAGTTTTTTTGATAAAAAAATCCCTAATACGACTTCTTCAATTTTGCTGTTTATTTTAAATCGTAGTAGACTAGCATTTTACCGTGAAGGGAAAGTAACATACCCTAAAAGTACAATTTAGTGAGGGGTATAATCAGAAAAGAGAAATTTTTTATATCGATAATATATAAAAAAAAATACAGGGGTGGTACCGTCTAAAGTGCGACACACTGTATGAGACATTATTTGCTTAACAATGAGCGTTTATTTAAATTCACCATACAACATGGAAGAAGAGTCTTTTAAATAAATAAATAATAACAAATTTATAAGTAAAACCAAACCTCGTTGAAAAATACATATATTTTTGTACAAGGAAAACTCAAAAATAAAAAGGTAAATGGCTGCTGGCACAAAATTTAACGACTACAGAATTGACAACGATATCTAAATGAAATCGTCCTCCAAACGACAATATTCCTCTTCGAATAAAACCACAGTAGGTTTTATACTCCCTCTAACGTTTCGTTAGCCATCTTGGAAACTGAATTTTATGGTCTTCAAAAAGAATATCTGAAATTCAATTTTACCAGGAGTATTAAGAGATGAATGTTTCATTCTTTACGAGATTCTAACTGAAGTTGAAATGTAAGACCAGCACGAATAAATAAAGAAAAAAAATTCAAAACTACAATATTCTTCCAGATACCTTCTTGTTCCTTTATTTATAAAAACAAGACGAAATTCAATGATTCTTAACTACTCAAAACTATCTGACATGTTCTTTTGCCAGGAAAGCTTTTTACTTCAGAAAGAAATGATGCCAAAACCTCATCATCATGAAATTATTGTTCATTGGTACAAGTATATTTTTAAATTATAAAAGTTGAAGAATATTGATTTTGTTTGGCATAACTAAATATCGGAGATAAAGTTACAAAAGGTTGGAAATAAACGTGTAAGACAGTGAAACAAACAAAGAAAAAGCTCAACAAATTCAAAGAACGTATGAAAAATTAGATTAAAATACATTATGTGAAGGTAACTTCTTAAGCTTCATATTTGTTATTTTTAGAATCGTTTTTCTCAATAAAATTCTTAATTCAGAAAGAAAAATATTTGTATAGACAATTCAGATCTAAAATATCGACCTTTATAATTTTTTAAAATACTGAAGAATTATGTAATGCAAGATAATAAATTTAAAATGTAGTTAAACGGAGCTTGGTTGTATTTTAACAATTATTATAGGTGCATATAATAAATTATAATTGTATAGTGTATAGTTGCAAATACTAAACATATAAATTCACAACCGACTGAATTTATAAATTACCTACCATAGTATTTTTTTTATTGTTTAAATAAATTCAGTAATAGACAAATATGAGGTTTCAATATTAATTTTATTGATTGAAAGTAGTACAAGATAATTTCAAAACAATATCAATATAAAAATGTTGAAGGTACAAACTACTTATTAAATGTAATATTTCTATAATGAATTATATTGTCTAAATTTCTTATTTTCTTTTGCTTTTTTTTAAAGATTCTTTGGTTTTAATAATCTAACACTTACAAATATTGCTATCGCCATGCATTCTAACAGCTACGAGTGCAGACATTAATTCTTTTTCATGAAAGTCATCATTAACAGTAAAGGCAGTTAGAATCGCAAAGACAAAGGTTACATATACAGGATCTTCCTTAAATAAGCACAGATATTTTAACAGGTAATAGCTGACCTTAACCCAAACCAAAATTCGAAAAACGTCATTTTTTATGAGGGCATTCTGTTCTAAGTACGGTCCTGTGTCCATTTCAATATGTGTCGCGTTGAAAATCAACTTCGTTTGGCGGAAATAACATGAAATGTTGCAAAATAACCTTTATTGATGATAATTCTGTCATATTTTACTCAAAACTATCACCTGTTAAAATATCTGTATTTATTTAAGGAACACCTGTATATTCAACAAATAAATCTAACAATAACTAAAGGAATACATTTATTCAATAGAATAGTGTTTCTCGCTATTACACTTAACATTTAAGGTTTAGTGATGAGTAAATGAATATAAATTAAAGTTTAGGATTAAAAAAAGAAATTCTACAACGAGGAGCTTCTTCTACAGAAAAGTCTAACATTAATGAAACTTATTTCTTTGAGTAATGGAATTATGCAATGACTTCGAGCTTTTTGACTAGTTATGACATTTCTTGTCCATTATTCGATGTTGTAACGAGGTCTCCATTGTCGGCGATCTACCCTCTGGATGTCACTGTATGAACGCTCTAGAAAATAAATAACATTAATTCCTATCATATGACAATTAACTAAATTGTATTTGGTGTTTTTAAATTATTTGATATTTGGTATCGTTTAAAAAATAAATTTTTAATATAAGGGTTGTTCAAAGGGCATATACTGCCGGCATATAAACTGACTTTCATTAGGTCATGAATGTCATGATATAGTGGGTACATGAAACTTTTATTAAATCATGGCGTTTAAAATTTTGAAATCTGAATCTAATTTTTCGTTTATTTTTAGTTTCATTCAGCGGCAATAAATTAAAAAAATAGTGCTATAAGAAACAACACGTATTCTTTTAATTATCCTTCCACTTTTGCTTTTTCTTTTTGATTATATGGACATAAAAATTGTATGATTTAAGATAAATAAAATTTGTATTATTTTGTGTCGCGGGCCGCATAAAAAGAGTAATGAAAAGTTTTTACATCTATACAGGGTGACTGGTACTTAAATGTACATATTAAAGGACATGGTAGTACAGCTCATTTACAATAGATTTAGCCAAATTTTCCTTATACAAAAGTCGATAGTTTTCGAGATATTGATTTTTTGGTGTTTTCTCCAAAATTCACTACTTACTCATACTCATATTTTAAATTAAAGAAAACAATAAATCTTTATTTCCATTTTTCAGTTTCCCTAGTTCAAAGATACATTAACACACATTATGTATCTAAAATTATGTCAAATACTTCAAAGAAATAAAAATAGAGGAGCTAAAACTTCCACTTGTGAAGAAATAATGCGTACAAATGGTTTTTAAAACATATTTGTTGTATTATCTTTCGAATGAGGTATAAATAACCACCAATAGCTTCGAAATCAATTAGTAACGTACTAAAGTTAGGCGCAGGTACCTACCTGCGAAGTATAAACAGACAGGGTTATTCGACACCAATCGCAATTGTTCACTTTAATATCACAGCAAACTTGTGTTTTGTTTGATTTTCTACTTTTAACTATTATTTCTGTATTACTTGGTGTACAATATCTTACCATTTAAGATAGCAACGTTTACAAACGCCGAATATGCGGACATTTTGTTCATTTACGGTTTTTGTAATGGGAGTTAAGTTAATTACTGACTTTTTATGGAATGTATTTTATCCAAAATAAAGTTCAAACGTGTAGGTACTTGCGTCTAATTTTAATACCATACTAATTGATATAAAAGCTAATGGTGGTTACAGTTAAAGTTCGAAGGTGTATCTGCGCCTAACTTTAATACGTTACTAATTGATTTCGAAGCTATTGGTGGTTACTTATACCTCATTCGAAAGATAAGGCAAATTTGGCTAAATCTATTGTAAATGAGCTGTACTACCACGTCCTTTAATATGTACGTTTAAGTACCAGTCAGCCTGTATATTTTAAATAATTTCTAAAAAAATTATTTTTATTCTATACTACGTTCGTAAATTCGGAGGAGTAAATTAAAATTTCCACCTAAAAAATTCGCTCACTGATTGGCTACTTGCGAGACACGTTTACACAGTGTAAACTGCCATATTCGCAACCATGTTTCCGGTATTTAATGTTTACATGTTGACTGCTGATAGGTGTCGATTTTAAAATGTTTAAAAAGACCAGCAAGGTGAATTAATCATTTAAATTTTAATGCATTCAAATCCATTGCCAATTAGCGGTAATTTCGAAAATGGTGTAGTGTATTTCTGTCCGAATTTACGAACGTAGTATAGACAGTCGTATTTAAAGAATCATAAAAAATGAAAACAAACCAACCTCTGAATTTTATGAGCTGTGGTGTGACATCCTGTTGAGTATTGTTAGTTCGTTTGACAGCTCCTGTAGAATCCCTTGTGGATCTAAACGATCCGGGAATCCTGAGCGATGGCGGCTGAATACAAAGAACGTCTTGGTTCATTCTATACGAAGTAACAGACGGAGCTCCTAAAGTGTCATCGTCGTACGAATTTATGTCGATGTCAGTCAATACTAAAAAATAAAATTATATAGAAATACTTTCACACATTCCAGCTGTAGTTTTTTTTTTTTTAACATTTCACTTTCCGTTTATTTTACGACTACATTCAGACGAAGTGAAAGAAAAGTAGTTTCGTATCTAATTTACCTAGATAGCAAATAGGCTCAGATAATTAAATGTAAGTTTCTCTATAATGAGTGTTTCTTGTCGTTTTTATTACGTTTTGATTGACACATCAAAAGGAACAGTAATTTTCGACGGTTCGAAACTGTTAATTCGTAAAACAAGGTATCTGTTTTTGAATTGCGTATTAACATAATATCTTAAAACAGAATAATAATGAGTTGCTTTAATTGCTTTGCTTTTATTTAAAGTTTGATGAATACGTTTTTAAATACGTTTTAAATACGTCAGGTTTGATGAATATAATTATATTAGATGATTTGATTATATTAATTCATATGCATGGAATACAAATTTCATGGTTAAATGAAGTGATTTATTACAAAATATACATGTAAATGGATCATTAGATAGGAAACGAGTATTACTTGAAAATTAATGTATAAATGAACGGAAAATGATTGAATAGTTTACAATTCCTATATAATATTGGAACAACTTTTAGGTAATTACAATTCTATGAACGCAAAGCTCATATAAAGGCATTTCCAATTAGTCATATATATTTTAGAGATAGGAACTACTAGAATGATGTTTGTAGGTACATACCTACTTGATATCGCACGAATTAATCATTTAAAGTATATTAAACACAGATACAAAATATTCACCATCATCGGAACTAATAAATAAAGATTTCAGTCGACTGCTGATTTTCAAATTTATGGTATAAAGACGAAATAAGTGGCGTCAAATGTAATTAAAACTTCACGATTGTTAGACTTTATTTCGTTTTCTGGCCACTCAGGTTTCTATTAGATATATTGAGTGCTCTTGTCGAGCTAAGGATAATAAAAACTACTCACAGGAGAGTCTATTATCGAGAGAGGGGCTCTCCCAATCCTCTTCGGGCGGTGTCCATTCGCGTCTTTTAACTGAACTTTGTCTTGTACTAACACTGTCTGTTGGCAGTCGTCCCATTGCTGAAACAACGAGAATAAAATTATCGACTTGTGTGTGCTTTCGACGGATTTAAATGATGAGGAACACAGATCTAATTTAGTCAATTTGTGGGTACATTTTATGTACGTTGAAAGTTGAAAATTGAAAATATATTTTCATTTTGAATTTACATATTTATTGAGTAACCGTCTGACTCGACAGTCGTTGTCCTGTCATTTTTCAAAAAAATTCTTTCATACAAACCTTGTCCTGACAATTACGAACACAACAAAAAAAAAACAATCAAATCGGTCGAACCGTTCTCAAGTGATGCTCCGTCATACATGTGGCAATTGATTTTTATTTATATAGATGTTAAAGGACCAAAAAACAATAAGCAAATGTTGAAAAAATACGACAAATAACAAATACATGTAATGAGAGTTTGTATTTTATGTAGATTTTTTAATTTTTATAGTAATCATAGTATGTTATTTATTTAGAGATTTAAATTAATTTAGGTTTATCTTTCGTCCGAAGGTCCTTATGCAATATGTCTCTCTCTTCGTTGAACATCCTTTTACAAAATATTTTTTTCGGTACCATCCCTTTGACACAATTTTCTTATTTTAAAATTACAAATTGAAATCTTTCAATAAATATCTATATTGAATATTAAAATTGAATATATAATTTTCGAATAAACATTGACATGCGTATCTTATCTATAGTGTATCGTCACCGTGTATAGGAATAAATATTTAACTTTATTATCAAAAATTTACAACAAATTAACTTTAGAATGAAATTAGTAATTTAAAACTTTACGTTAATAATAAACATGTCATTGTACTTAATTGTTATTTATGTATTATCTTTTATGGAAGGAAATAAAATATGGGAATTTTAAAACCTTCGGCGTGAGTAATAAAACTATCACTTTTGATAGACAACTTGCTCTAGACGCGACCATTCGGTGCATTACAGTTTAAAAGACGATTACTTGCACGAAATCACTAAAAACTTTATTTATCCTTTAGCAACTCATATGCATATGTTGAAATATTCTTTTAATATCTGATATAATAGCATTTCGTTTCGTTTTCAATACAGCAAACGCCCTCGACATTTTTGTCATCGTTTGCAAGAAACCAGCTAGTTATTGAAAGCATGCCAAGTATTTTAGTTGCGAATAAATGCAATTACATAAGGTTTTACTTTCTACTGAAGGTGATATAATCTTTTCATTTCGATGATGACTGCAATAAACAAATTACAATAAAGGCAATTTGTTTTTTTATAATTATAATTAATATATTAATTATGTGCGGATTTGCATTCAGTTTTTTCCCTCAACAATCGGCTAAATTTATTAAAAAAGTAAATAGTTTCCTTTTTATTATACAGATTAATCATTGCCCATCCTATAAAAATGTACCTACTCAACATTCCTCCGAGCAATATATCCAACAAATGTTCAACCATCCAATTATATTTAGGTACATATCTATAATCAAAATATCGTATGTTGACAGCAATAAATCATGTAACGTACATCACATGCCCGACTACTAATTACACAGCCAGATACAAATTTTCAAAAGTATCGTTGCATAAAGGCCGATATTTATAGTTCAGTGTCACAGTTGATACGTAAAACCATTAAAACAGTAGTAAGCAGTTAAACGGTGATTTGACGCCGTAATTGTGAATGCAATTACCAACTTTCAAGTTATCGTTGACCTTAAACCTCTTAACAAATCATAAACACGTACTGAAATAGAAGGATGGAGAAGATTAATTTTATAAAATGTTAAATTATTTCATATGCTATGTTTAGTGTACGGATTACGCGAAGCATTTCTAAACGTATTTTGGTTATTTTTGAATATGTATGTAAGTATAGAATATTTAAAAAAAGCGAACTTAAATGATTTTTTAAAAAACTCTGAAACTGGTCGATTTTAGTTTTTAAAAATACACATTTCACTTTCCGACTTTCATTCGTTCGCTCTTTTTTTCAAATATTCCATACTTTAATCCCAACCTGTATATACAGGTGTCCCAGGACGTTTACAACAGCCGATATCTCAGAGACGGTAGGTCTGATTTATTTCATATTCAGGATATCTGTTTGAGCCTTAGCGAAGATCATTTCTGTAATATTAAACCTTCATTCCCAATTTTCACTTCTCTGCAACAAATATTGAATTACAAAATTTAAATGGAACACCCAGTATATTGTTTCATTATTTGAAAATACACATTAAAACAACTTCAGTGGTACAATTTTGACAACAATTTGGTTAGAAAAAGGCAGATATAGACACTTAAAAATATTCGAAAAGACGCCCGTGGAATCAGTTACGTATGTTGACAGAAATTGATCGTTGCCATAGTTTTTGATCTTTATATGATATAAATATCAAAAACTATGGCAACGATCGATTTCTGTCAAATGTCAATTGATCGTTGCCATAGTTTTTGATCTTTATATGATATAAATATGAAAAACTATGGT
This sequence comes from Lethrus apterus, assembly GCA_018397195.1. Classification (NCBI taxonomy): domain Eukaryota; kingdom Metazoa; phylum Arthropoda; class Insecta; order Coleoptera; family Geotrupidae; genus Lethrus; species Lethrus apterus. Next base: position 4,149 of record JAFFZR010025335.1, on the reverse strand, counting down.
AACGATCAGTTTCTGGCAACATACATAACTGATTCCACGGGCGTCTTTTCGAATATTTTTAAATGTCTATATCTGCCTTTTTCTAACTAAATTGTTGTCAAAATTGTACTACTGAAGTTGTTTTAATGTGTATTTTCGAATAATGAAACAATATACTGCGTGTTCCATTTAAGTTTCGTAATTCAATATTTGTTGCTGAGAAGTGGAAATTGGGAATGAAGGTTTAATATTACAGAAATCAGATCAGATTAAATTAAAGATTAAATCAGATCTACCGTCCCTGAGATATCGGCTGTTGTAAACGTCCTGGGACATCCTGTATATAGTCTGATAATTTCAACAGGTAAAAACTCATCTAATCAAAGTTATATTTACAAAAACGAGGTTGTTCTATATTTCAGATGTAAAGTTTTTCAACCTCTTATAAAGAGTTAATATTCGATTCTGTGCGCATCTTTTGCTGGCTCATAAGTTTTGTGTTACAGATTTTTGTAAAAGTGATAACTACTTCGCCCGTAGGTCGTTTTAAAAAATGTATGTCATTTAAAACAGGATTAAATGGTAATAGTTCAATTAAAATACACCAGTTACTTAGCGAACAGTGTTTACGACGGGAAGTTTTCTTTTTTTTTTTAAATCGTATTAAATAAACGATTGTTTGACATTTCAATTATAAAATAAACGTCGAGCACACACTCATCTATTGTTCGGGGGCACGTCGTATAAACATATATGTTGTTTAATTAAGACTTACAATGAATGCAAGTGGATAATTGGTATGATAATGCATTTCCAATTTGTCTCTGTCGTATTTTTTCGACTACTGGATATTTTATTCCGTAAGATGGAGATACCGTTTCTGTCAACATACGTTACAAAGAACCACTCCTCGCGCATTAATTATATTTTTCTGCAGCCAGAACATTAAATTGTTTGATACTCGACTAGGAACATGGCATATCGTAAAATGAAGCATCATATTTCAGAGGTTTCAACTTGCTTTTATGCTAAAATGCACGGTATATATGAGCGTGAAGTAGAATAATTCCCTCGTAAAGATGCATATGAAAATTTTCGAGAGAATGCGGCTTGATAGCGCGGTTTGATGCGGTTTAATACAAAAATGTAATGTTGAATTGGTATTTATCTAGAAACAAGGTTTAATTAAAGTAAGCACCGATAATACTAACAGTGATAGTCATTTTGGTAATAAATTACATTTATTGGAAATTTTCGATTATTGTGCCTCATAATAAAGATACAAAACGTGTCAAAAATACTGCGTTCTGGAAATTAAAACATACAAGGATATTTTTGAAAAAATACTTGTTTAAGGCTCCTCATAGTATTTATTCATGCAAGCGATATTTACATAGATTTTTACCAGTGATAGAGATCCTATGATGATCTTACGCGGTTATTTGGAACATTTTCGCACCTTAGCCATTTTGTTTGATTTTGTTTCAGATGTTCAGATGGTCAAAGTTATTTACTAGTTTCGACTTTTTCCGAAACACCATCGTAGGTGCAGTCTACAATGCAGTCTACAAAAGTATTTAATATAGAAGGTTCTGAAGATATGTTTTGACGGTTCTAAGATAGGTTTTGAAAAAAGTCTGGAAATCAAACTCATACACAATATTTTACTATAAAGAAGTTATAGATTTAAATATCTTTATCCTAGTAGATTTTTGTTAATCGTAAAAAATAAAAATTCTCTGCGACAGTGTTATCGTATTTTAAATTTTACAAAAACGTACACAGTAATTCCATACAACAACGTTCCTCAATCGATCTTTTAGTTATAAAGTTGCTTTGAGAAGGTATTAGCTGAATGCTCTTTGGGAAAAGCCTTTTGTCGTTATTTTGTACAGTTAAATTGAGGTATAATTTATTCAATGAGCATAACGTTTCATGATTTCAAATTTCAATATTCTATTTAAAACAGTGACTATAATCGCCTCCCTAATCAAATTTTCATATTTATTTTTGTTTGTTTGTTTGAAATATTAATTTCTTAACTTCCAAGTGAAATTGGTGGTATTAATAATCAAATATGGTTTTAAAAATCGGGATACCTACGCAAATATTCTCTGGGACAGATAGATAGCGAAGAAAATTAACATTTTGTTAAATAATTGTATTAAGTTCTTACTTTTTATTTCATTAATAAAATTAGTTAGCGTTTTTTTCTTTGCAACCAATTATTAGTGTCAAATTCTTGGTTGATTATAATACTTATCTTTTTTTTTTCTTGCGTGCAACCAAATTGAAACTCGAGTTGTGCAATAAAATATATTTATTACAACACACCAAATATAATAAATATAAAAATGTGTTTCGTAATCTTTATCAAGCAATAAATATATTTGACGTTATATTTTACTATGGAAACCTTTTTATAAAAATAGCTTACTATGAATTTGTTCCATCAATTAGTTCAAAAGGTTGAAATGTTAAACATAAAAGTAATTAATGAATCAAACTTTACAATTGATGGAACAAATTCATAGTAAACTATTTTTATAAAAAGGTTTCCATAGTAAAATATAACAAACGTCAAATATATTTATTGCTTAATAAAGATTACGAAACACATTTTTATATTTATTATATTTGGTGTGTTGTAATAAATATATTTTATTGCACAACTCGAGTTTCAATTTGGTTGCACGCTCAAGAAAGAAAGAAAAAAAAATTGTAACCAATCATACGTTCATTTTATGTTTATGTAAATAAGGGACAAAGCTTTTAACATAAAGCATGTAAAACCAATGCAATGTATCGAATTTCTAAAATCGATGTCGCCGCTTAGGCAAGGGGATCTATTGTCAACTCTTATGTTAACGTAGTTTTAGTAAAGACAGTAAGAGAAGTAAAAGGGAACAGGGAGGGAACAATTCAAAATAAAAGTCACCAACTCATATGTTATGCTGACAATGTGCCTATACTGACAAGAAACATGAAAGAATTAAGAGAAATATCGTAAGCAAAATAGCAGAAACAGCACAAAAAATTTTGGAAGTACCAAACTTCGCCTGTATAAATCAATAATAAAACCTACAGCGATTTATGGCTGTGAAGCCTGGATGCTAAACACAAACACTACGGAAGCCCTCAGAAGATGGGAAATGAAGATAATTAGGAGAATGGTAGGCAGAAAGAGAACAGTGGAGGAATATACAAGGAGGTGCATAAAAAACGGACAGAGCTGTAGTATCGTTATTAGTCATCCGATTTTCAAAATTCAAAAACCGCATTGAATTGTTCAAAGCCCGCTATAAACTGGCAGTAAATAATATGTTTTATTTTGAAGCGCCTCTGAACAACGATTGTCAACTTTTTTTTTTAAATGGCAACATATATTTTTTTTCTTTTTTTCGAATTCTACTTTTTTTTCTGAACACAGCGATATAATAAAATCATATTTTGCACTAACCGTAGCCGTAAAAATCAATTAAAATGTGATCACAGTGAAACGCAATTAAGTAAGCCATGAAACAAGTTATCCAGATAGAAATCTTCCTAGCTTTCAAAAATTTGGCAGATTAGAAGCTAATTTGCGACAATTTGGTGCATTCAAGAAACCAAAAGTTCTAGTGCGAAAATTAGATGAAGAATTAGAAATGAATGTTTTGCTAAATGTGGAAGAAACCCCCAATACGTCTTTACTAAAATTGCGCAAAATTTTGGGACATCGAGAAAAACCGTCATTGCAATTCTGAAGAAACATAAGTACAAGCCATACATCCCTTGTAAAATCCAAGCATTAGAAAATAACGACAGAGAACGAAGAATCAATTTTTGTATTTTTTTTTGAATAGATCAAGAGAAGATTTTGCATTTCATATTTCATATTTTTGAAAGCTAGGAAGATTTCTATCTGGATAACTTGTTTCATGGCTTACTTAATTGCGTTTCACTGTGATCACATTTTAATTGATTTTTACGGATGCGGTTCGTGCAAAATATGATTTTATTATATCACTGTGTTCAGAAAAAAAAGTACAATTCGAAAAAAAGAAAAAAAAGATATGTTGCCATTAAAAAAGTTGACAATCGTTGTTCAGAGGCGCTTCAAAATAAAACATATTATTTATTGCCAGTTTATAGCGGGCTTTGAACAATTCAATGCGGTTTTTGAATTTT